>PVKS010008309.1:0-68915 GCA_004027875.1 Aplodontia rufa | reverse complement strand
AATAACATAACTTGTATACATATGAAGAACATTTTATATATATGTGTGTGTGTGTGTGTGTGTGTGTGTATACATATATACTATATCTGTATCTAGATATAGATATAGTATATACAGTGACATTTATGACTGCTTATAATATAACTTGCTTTATCTTAGTTCCAACATTTCCCTTTCTCCTCCCTTCCTATCATCCCTTGTTATTCTTCAAAATATTTGACAATAGGATTAAACATTTAAACATTAAACATTTTTGTATAGGTATGCAGCATAGCTTGTTCAAATATCTTATGAAGTATCTTGCAACTCTATCTCATAAATATTAACATTTTGCATTTTTGTTCCAAGGATCTAAAACATGAGTTTGTCTACTTTCCTCCTGAGCCTGGGTTTAGGTCCAGCCTCCACAAACGAGGAATACCATTTGGCCCTTGACTCTCTGTGTTTGATTAACTTCACTCAGCATAATGTCTTCCAATGCCATCAATTTACCTTCAATATATGCAATATTATTGTTTCTAATAGCTGAGTAGAACTCCGTTGTATATATATACCAGAGCTTTTGGATCCATTCATCCAGTGACAGGCATCTGGGTTGATTCCATAATTTAGCTATTGTAAATTGAGCTGCTATGAACATGGATATTGCTGTGTTGCTGTATTGTTTTGATTCTAACTCCTCTGGGAAAATACCGAGAAGGGGGATAACTGGATCATATGGTTGATCCTAATTTTTGGAGGAGTCTCCACACTACTTTCCAGAGTGGCTGGAACAGTCTGCAATTCCACCAAAAGTGTACTAGCGTTCCTATCTCCCCACAACCTCTTCAGCATTTATTATTATTCATATTCTTCATCTTTGCCAGTTTGACTGGAGTAAGCTGAAATCTTAAGGTAGTTTTGATTTGCGTTTCTCTTTGCTAGTGATTTAGAACACTTTCTCATGTATTCATTGGCTTGCTCAGTGTCCTCTTTTGAGAAGTTCCTGTTTAGCTCCCTGGCCCATATACTGATTGGATTGTTTGTGTTTTTGTTATGGAGTTTCTTGAGTTCTATATAAATTTTGGATATTAGTCCCCTGTCGGAGGGATCACAGGCCATTATTCTCTCCCATTCTGCAGGTTGTCTCTTGACTATTTTTGACTATTTCCTTGGCTGTACTGAAACTTTTTAGTTTAATGGCATTCCACTCTTATTTTAGACTGTAATTCTTTCACATTAAGATTCTTGTTTAAGAAGTCATTACTAATTCCCATATGCTGGAGTGTTGTTCCTAATTTTTCTTCTAGCAGATGTATGGTAGCTGGCTTAATTCTTAATTCCTTAATCCGTTTAGAATTGATTTTTGTGCACAGTGAGAGATAAGAATCTAATGTCAATTTTCTGCAAGTGACTGTCCAGCACCATTTGCTGAACAGATTGTCTCTCCTTCATGTTATATTTTGACCCCCTTTGTCAAAGATCAGATGTTTAAAGATTTGGGGCTTTGACTCAGAGTCTTCTATTCTATTCCATTGGTCTTCATTCCTATTTTGATACCAATACCATGATGTTTTTAATACTACAGCTTGTAATATAGTTTTGGATCTGGTATTGCAAAACCACCTGTTTCATCTCTTATTTAGTAATGTTTTGGCTATTCTGGGTTTCTTATTGTTCCAAAAGAATTTGAGAATTGCTTTTTCTATATCTACAAGGAATTACATTGGAATCTTGATGGGGATTGCACTGAATCTGTGCAGTGCTTTTGGAAGAATGGCCATTTTAATTATATTAATTCTGACTAACCAAGAGCATGGAACACCTTTCCATCTTCTCAGGTCTTCTGCAATTTCTGTTTTCAGTGTTTGATAATTTTCATTGTAGAGGTCTTTTACTTCTCTTATCAGATTAATTCCCAATTATTTTATTCTTTTAGAGGATATTGTGAATGGGACCTATTTCCTAATTTCTTCTTCTTCCCTGTTATTGTTGGCATATAGGAAAGCTATTGATTTATGGGTGTTGATCTTGTAGCCTGCTACTTTGCCAAATCTATTTATAAGTTCTGTTTTCTGCTGGAGTTGTTTTTTTTTTTATCTTCCAGATATAGAATCATGTCATCAGCAAAAAGGGATAGTTTGACCTCCTTTCTTCTTATTCTTATCCCTTTGATTTCTTCCTTCTGTCTGATTGCTCCAGCCAGGGTCTCAAGGACTATGTTGAATAAAAGTGGTGAAAGCAGGCAGCCTTGTCTTGTTTCCAAGTTCAGCAGAAATGCTTTCAACCTTTCTCCATTTAGTATTATACTAGCTGAGGGTTTGGCATATATGGCCTTTACAATGTTAAGATAATTTCCTCTAATCCCTATTTTCTCTAGAGTTTTAATCATAAATGGGTGTTGGATTTTATCAAAAGCCTTTTCTGCATCTATTGAGATGATCATATGGTTTTTGTCCTTAATTCTGTTTAAGTGATGAATTACATGTATTGATTTGTGTATGTTGAACCAGCCTTGCATACCAGGAAAGAAATCCACTTGATCATGATGAATTATTTTCTTTGAATGTGGTTTGCAAGAACCTTATTAAGGATTTTTGCATCAATATCCATGAGTGATATTGGTCTGTAGTTTTCTTTTTTTGATATGTCTTTTTTGGGTTTCGGTATCAGAGTTATGGTTGTTTCATAAAAAGTGAGAGTTCTTTCTTTTTCAATTTCTTGGAATAGCTTCATAATGAGAGCTCTTCTTCAAAGGTGTGGTAAAATTCCATGGAGAATTCATCAGGTCCTGAGCTTTTCTTCTTTGGAAGACTTTTAATTTCTGTATGGATTTTGGTGCCTGTTGTTGGGCTGTTTAGGATTTCAGTTTCATCCTGTATTTTGGGGATGTTGTATTTGTTTAGAAATTTGTTCATGTCATCCAGATTATCTGATTTAGAGGAGTATAATTTTTCAAAATATGTTCTGATAATCTGTTTGATTTCAAGGGGGTCAGTGGTGATCACCCCCTTTTCGTTAGTGATTTTGTTGATTTGCTTTGATTCTCTCTTTCTTTTAGTTAGATTAGGTAGGGGTCTGTCAATTTTATTTATTTTTCTGAAGAACCAACTCTTCATTTCATCAATTCTTTTTATTGTTTTTTTGTTCTCAATTTCAATGATTTCTGCTTTGATTTTAATTATTTCCTGTCTTCTGCTGGCTTTTGAATTAGACTGTTCTTCCTTTTGTAGATATTTGAGTAGGAGCATAAGCTTATTTGTTAGGGATCTCTCCTGATTCTTAATGTGGACAATAAGTGCAATAAATTTTTCCCTTAAGAATGCTTTCATGGTGTCCCAGAGGTTTTGATAAGTTGTGTCCTCATTCTCATTCTCTTCCAAGAATTCCTTAATTACTGTTCTCATGTCTTCATGGATCCATTCTTCATTTAATAGGATGTTATTCAATCTCCATATATGTGTGTTTTGTGCCATGGTTTTTGCTGTAAATTATTAGGGTCATGGCATCATGATCTGATAGGATACATGGAATAATATCTACTTTTTATATTTGCTGAGATTTCTTTTATGAACTAATATATGTTCTATTTTGGAGAAGGATCCATGTGCTGCTGAGAAGAAGGTATACTCTGCCAATTTGGGATGGAATATTCTGTAGATGTCTGTTAAGTCTGTTTGATTTATAGTGTTATTTAGACTGGAGGTCCCTTTATTGTTTCTTTGCTTTGATGATCTGTCCATTGGTAATAAAGGAGTGTTAAAGTCTCTCAGTACTATTGTGTTGAGGTCCACAAGTAGTTTTATATTTTGAAGTTTTTTTTCCCCACATAGTTGGGAGCCATGGTGTCTGGAGAGTATATATTTACTATGGTTATTTCCTTCTGGTGTATTGTTCCCTTTACTAGGATGTAGTGGCCTTCTTTATCTCTTTTGATTAATTTATATTTGAAATCCACTTTGTTAGATATAAGAATTGCAACTCCAGCTTGCTTTCTTGGGCCATATATCTTTTTGATTTTTTTCCATCTTTTCACCCTTAGTCTGTGGGTGTCACTGTCTGTAAGGTGGATTTCCTGTAAGCAGCATATTGTTTGATTTTGTTTTTTGATCCAATCTGGTAGTCTGTGTCTTTTGATTGGTGCATTGAAACCATTCACATTTAGTATTAGAATTGTTATGTGGTTGTGCTTCATATTCATTGTGTTTTAGTAGTAAATTATGTGCTGTCTTAGTTGTCTGTTGATAGCCTGTACCTTTATTGAATTTCCTCTGATTTGGATTTTGAGGAATATTAGCTTGTACTTGTATTTGGAGTTTATCTTTGAGAATTTTTTTTAATGCTGGCTTTTTGTTCATGAATGCTGCATGTTTGTTCTTATCATGAAAAGTTCTTATTTCCCCCTCAATTTTGAAGGTGAGTTTTGCTGGGTATAGTATTATTGGCTGAATGTTGTGTTCATTCAGGCATTGAAAGATCTCCTTCCAAGATCTTCTCACTTCCAGAGTCTGAACTGAAAAATCAGATGTGATTCTGATGGGTTTGCCTCTAAATGTGATTTGGCATTTCTCGCTTGCTGCTTTCAATATTCTTTCCTTGATTTCCTTGTTGTACATTTTGAATATGATGTGTCATGGTGAGCTTCTCATTTGATTAGGCCTATTGGGTGTCCTATAAGCTTCCAGAATGAGCATGTCTGACTCTATTTTTATATGGGCAAAATTTTCTTTAGCAATTTCCTTGAGAATATTCCTTATCCTACTTTTTTGTGTTTCAATTTCTTCCTGCATACCAAATTACTCTTAAATTGTTTCTTCTCATTTTATCCCAGACATTTTTAAAATTCTGTTCATGTTCTGTGAGTTTTCTTTTTCTCTTTTGTCATTCGTGTGCTCTAGCTTGCTCAGCCTGTCCTCATTGTCAGAGTTCTTTCTTCAAGAGCTGAGATTCTGTTTTGTATATAAGTTAGTCTATTATTAAAATTCTTTCATGGTTCCTCTCATGTCATTGACTGCAGATTTTAGCTCTGTTACTTTCTTTTTGAGTATATTTCTTTGATAATAGAGTCTTTCATATCTTGAGTCTTCTCACTTAGTCCCTTCATTATATCTTCTTTTAGTTCATTGTTCCTTTTAGTAATCAGATCATTGATTATATTTTCATGGTTTTCATCTCAACCCCTACCCATGGCATCCTTTTTGGGGGAGTTTTGGGTTTGAGATGAACCTCTCCTTGTTTGATTCTTCATTTTGAAGAGCTTCCTGTGGATCTCTGAATTGAGATTTCCTGAGAAGAAAGCAGGCAGTTCTCCAGGTGGTTTTACTTTGCAAGTCAAAGTGTCAGATGTGCCAGCAACTCTTTGATGATCAC
Source organism: Aplodontia rufa (assembly GCA_004027875.1). Lineage (NCBI taxonomy): Eukaryota > Metazoa > Chordata > Mammalia > Rodentia > Aplodontiidae > Aplodontia > Aplodontia rufa. The sequence goes on along the minus strand of PVKS010008309.1, from coordinate 63,566 downwards.
CTTCTTCCAGATGATATTTCTGCCTGGGTCCTAGTGTTGCTCTACCTTTTGGTTCTAGGCTCAAGGTTGCAAATCTGAATCTACCAAAATGAAGACCTACCTTCCAGCAGGACTCAAAGAGGCCCCAAAAAGAATGCTGGGCATCAGTAAGCAGGGGCTGCTCCAGGCAGAGAGCCTCCCCTCATTGGTCCTGAGCAGGGCTGCTCCAGATGGGGATCCCACTGGTGGTGTCCTGAGTGCCTTCCGGGGGACTCAATCAGGTCCCAGCCGGAATGCAGGGCAAGGAAACTAGATTTTATGGTGGATATTTCCATAAGCATCTGGGATTACTATTTCTAATCATTTTTTTTTTACTTGCTACTTTTCTTTTTTAAAGAAACCTGCTTCCTTATCACTGCTTTCTTTTCCTCCTTAGTTGCTCTTATTTCTTTTGCAGTCCAATGTATCATCATTATCGGACCTGGTATTCATTCAATTACTCCATTTCCCTCTCCTCCTTCCTGTCTTTCAATAAATCCACAGGATATACATATGAATAGAGTTCAGAACAAAACTGATTTAAATATGCATTCACTTATGTATTTGGTAAGCTAAACAAAGTTCAACTTACATTTATTCTTTTAAAGTATTTAAAATCTTAAACAGTGCATTTATAAAAAATTACTGTCCAGAAAAGAAAATAATGTTTGAACCTATTCATAATGCTATTAAGCAAGTCAAACTAATAATTTTTACCCAGTAGATCCACAAAAATTTTAAAGTTGGAGAGACCCAGTTCAGGTCAAGTAAGGAGGAGGAAAGTTACACATACAATTGTTGGTGGAAGTATAAATTTATATGTTACTTGACAGTAGCTATCCAAATTATTAAACCTGCATAAATTAATTGATTCAACAACTCCAGGACTTGTAATTTACCTCAAACATATATTTAAAAATTAATGGCAAAGCAAAAAGCTATTTGTTATAATATTGTTTATAAATGCAAAATTAGAAACAACATCAATGTCCTCTAGTAATGGACTAATTGAATAAATGATTAGGTGAGTAGTACAACGATGAGATATGTGCTGATGTGGAAACTTAATGCAATGTCATTAACAGAAAAATGACCAAGGTATGTTATTTGTTCATTATGATAACTTTTTTATGAATGAAAATAATGTATCTAGCATTTAATACATACAAATCGAAGTGAAAATAAAATGGAGACAGAAATTCTGATAGAATTAATGCTAGATGCTTTTAAATGACTCAATAACTTTAGGGGAAGATATTTTAAAATTGTTAATGGCAGTTACTTTTGGTGAAAAATACAGGTGTGGGTCATACTTTAATTTAGTGCTTGAAAAAATATTTAAACATTCTTAGTTTGTTTATATAGTACTTTTTCTTACTGGAAAGGTTGTTTGGAATAGAACATTATCAGACATTTATTTTCATTTTATGCTTTTCTGTATTAAGCAAACCAAATAAAATTTTAAATGTAAAGGCATTTTAAATGTAAAACTAAAATAATCAATTTATGCATCCTCTTTTTTAAAGAAAGAGAGTGAGAAAGAAAGAAAAAGTATTTTTTTTTAATCTGATTTTTGTTTTTCTTCCACTCAGTTGTGTTATATGATGCTGGGCATCGAACTTGGGTCCTTGTGCATGCCAGGTAAGTGCTCTATTACTGAGTCACCTCTCCAGTCCCTATTTCCATTTTTCCTTAATACATTTTATAAGTTTCCAAACAGTAGACTTTTAATACAACCTCATTTTGGATCCTGCCTTCACTCCTAGTGGCACTGAAATTAATGTTTTATGATCAAGATTTTTCCTTTAATCACTCTTCCAGGTTGTTTTGGTTTTATTTTTATTTTTGCTTCTTTTTTTGACATTGGCAATTTTGTATCTTCTTTTCTTATTCTGACCTTGGGTCATCCAGGCACTTACACCAAATTCATTAGTAATTTTCACATGGAATTACTGTTAGCTGGAATTACCTTATGTGCACCAAAAGGTTAATAATTGATAACCTTTAAAATATTCTCCTTCCAGAAATATTTTTAAACACAAAAAATTATTAATAATTCTTTTCATATGTCATGGTAGAACTTCAGATAATGAGATGATGAAAATTATGTGTATATTAGAAAGAATGATAATTTTCTCTGATACGAGGTCATCCTTAAAATGGTATACTGTGTTTAGAGATTATAGGAACTGTATCAGTCAGAATAGAGTAGGTTTTGCTGTGGTAAAAATGCTACAATCTTAGTATTTTATTACAATCATGCATATCAACAGTGCCCCCTCAAAGTTATGATAGGGAAGAGTGGGCTGGGGAATTGAACAAAGACCAGCCATATATAAAACTGACACAGTTTTCTTCCACTTCCATTTCAATGACCAATGTAGTCTCATGGCAACTTAAATTTAAGTGGTGAGAGAGCAAGTGATAGTCTTCTTCCATAAAGAGAGGAGGGCAGCATGATGGAAACATTAAGAATGTCTACTTCTTTCATCTAACTTAATCAACTTTATTTTGAAATATTTTATGACTAATAATACAAAAACTTAGTATAAAAACAGACTTCAAAAAGACTTTTTAGCTCTATTCACTTTTCTGAATAATTCCAACTCTTTTCAATTTATTTTATGAACTCCTATTCTAAAGTTTTAAGTTTCTCTTTATTTTTTTCTGATTTTTGAAAGCTAGATAATTTTGAAATCCAGTTAGCTAAATGAGAGTATAGAAAAGAGTAGAAAAAGGAAAGTAGGAACTGAAGACCGATTTCTACTCAAATCCCAGTTCTAAAACTAACTAGCTGTGTGGTCCTGGACCCATTATTTACTCTGCCCTAACTTAGCTTCCTCAGCTGAAATCTGTGATGATCTCTTTAATGGCCAGGTAATATTTGTGAATTTGTAATCCAGTGTGTAGCAGAAAGGAGATACTCAGTAAATGAACTGACCTCAGAAGTGGGCACTTATGTAGGGCTGTGAAGTTTTTCGCCATTTTATTCTGTGAAGAATTCTATAGCTACATGTGAAGACATAGTTCATTTATGCTGTTCATTGAAAACTTGACTTCTGTGCTGAGCCTGTGAAAAGATGCTAATTAGCAGCGGAAGTGTTAGAAATGTGTTTTCTATTAAAAACTGCGCCAATGGCACCAACACAATTTTCAAGTCCTGTTTGATGTAGTTACTACAAAGACAGTGATTCTAATTCTCAGGTGTCTCATTTTAAAAGTAAACTGTTGTGTCTTAATTCTTAAAGCACACATACAATGTTGTTCAATACTGAAATTTTAAAACTTTGGTAAAATTGAATGTACAAGGCAATTCAAGTAAAGTACCTTTTCAACTACCATGATCTACAAGAATTTTCTTTTAATAATACATTCATTGTTTCATAATAGTATGAGCAGGGATTTCAATATTAGTCCCAAATGCATTGCAATATCATTTTTGTATTACAAAAATATTTTGAAAGGAAAATCTGACATAAATACATCCAGACTCACAATAAAAAGAAAAGGTATAGTTTCTAATAAATGGTGATTTTACTAGAGACCACAGTTTTCATAAAACAGCTGGATTACTATAACTAACCTGGTTCTGATTTTTCTTAGATGTGAATATAGTATCCATGAGGCACACGACTAGAAAACTTTCAGGTTTCTTTCTTTTAGGCAGCCTTTGTAGTCTCTGAATAAATCAAGAACTGTTTACATTTTCTTCACTGTTCAGCTTCATTTCCATCTAGTTTAACATGTGTGGATAATGTAATGTATTCATTTTTCAAGAGAATCCTCCATTCTTCTGTCACAATGCATGATTCAGCAAGACATTATCAGAGACAATAACAGGTCTGTTGAGCTGTCCTCCTTTCTCAGTCAGACTACCAGGATATGTTCTTAAAAAGTAGCTGGCATTTTTTCTTTTGCATGTCAATGATCCTTTATATAATACTCTGTATACACTGTATCTTAAATCATGCCATTTTAGGAAATGTAATCTTCTTTTGGACAAACATAGGAGATGTATACCTTAGAGTCTTTTTGAACAGATGACCTTAGTTTAATTCCTTATAAACATCACTTTAACCTACTGCTGGAACCACTAGAGCCATTTAAACTATCAAAATGGGCTGCTGATCACTCAGGGGCTGTTTGCTGTAATCACACTGGGCAGTCCTTGCTTATGCCTAATCTCTGATTGCTACAAATCTTGCTCAACTTCAAACTCTTGGTTCTATACTACAAATTTCTATCATATTACAGTCCTTAGGATTTAGTATAAATTTTTGCTCTTGCTGCAGCTACAATCTTCTTGATGCTTACAAAGACAAATATTGACACTACCAGTAGATCAGATTTACAAAATAAAAATTTCCATGTGGAGGTCTCTAGGGCACGCAAAGTTCTCTTGGGAGCCTTTTGTTTTAAAGATATTACCAAAGTAATAGCCCACTTTCTACCCAAATTTGAAAGCAGCAAAAGTATTGCTTACTCATTCCATTCATAGCAATAGTTTGAGGTCTTATCACTGAACTAAAAGCTAGAGCAGAGTGATTACTGAGAGAGACTTGGTTCCTGTCTCCCCACAGTTTACAGTTCCGAATGTGGATAGCTAAACTTGATATTGCAATCAGTATGATAAACCCTATGGTAATTGTTGGTGAACACATGGAATCGTCAGATGCATGTTTCTAAAGGATAATAATAAGAATGGGACCTGAGAGCAGTTAGGTGTTAAACTGGCAGGACTGAAGTAGAGGGTAGACATGGGAGTGATCCTGGCCGTGGGAGCCTCCTGTGCAAAGGAACTGAGGATTTTTGTTTATTTGCCTCCAATGCACAGAAGACTTGTTGCACAGGATGTCAGAATTCATTACATAGCCTTCATATTGCATTTCGCCACTTTCAGGGTCTAGCATATTGGATTGAAAACAATCACAGTGTCAGAAACTATGAAGTTGTTACGTTAGCTTTTTCGCTGAGCAGGCTCAGGAGTGTGGCATGACTTTCTATTACCTCATTTTGCTCATCCTCACCCTGCCACCTTGCATTGTTACAAAAAAATGAACTTACAGCCTTTGTGGTGTCACAGAATTAGAATGAATATATCTGTAGAGAATTGATTACTTTTCATTCTGGTTGAGATGTATGACATACACCAGATGCTGAAGCTTTGGCACGCATGCCAGACAAGAATAAGCAGTTTCCTTAAAGAATGGATTCTCTCTGGGTTATAAAATCTCTGTCTTTTGTAAAGGGGACTTTGATTTATCCAAAATATAGAGTTATATTGCTTAATTTCTGTAAATCTTTAAAAGATCATTAAAGATGAGGCACTTTTTTAAAGTGAAAAACAGCCTTTAACATATATACTAAAATCTAATTATAACAAGATATCTGTTGTGACATTTTTTTGTTGTCCCAAAATTCGTTCACAAAAGACCAATTAAAGACGAAGAGGTGAGAATTATTTCAAATTATATAGATCACTGCAAAAAAAATTGTGGTTAGACAGCTCTTGCAATTAATAGAAGATGGAAAATGTGGTAGAATGTCACTTCAAAGATTCAGTTACAAAGAGACACTGGCTTTGTTTGCTTTCTCTGTCTTGCCATTTCATTTGCTCACTCAGGAAAGCCATATGCCCAGTGGATAGGCCAGACTGACATTTATGGTCAACAGCTATTGAGATTCTTAGGCCTGCTGTTAGGAGTTAAATTGTGTCCCATTAAAAACTCACATGTTGAAAACTTAAACCTTCATACCTCAAAATGTGGTCTCTATTTTTGGACACCAAGTCTCTACCAAGATAATTAAAATGAGATCATTAGGGTGGACTTTAATCCAATATAACCTTATAAAAAGAGGGAATTTGAACACAGGCATGTGCAGAGGGAAGGTGATGTGAAGAGGGTAGCCATCTACAAGATAAGTAGAGAGGCCTGGAAAAGACCTTTCTCTTGTGTCCTTGAGAAGGAATCCACCAAATCAACACCTTGACCTCAGACTGCCACTGACTAAGCTTAGTATAAAGATAAAAGTGATTTCATCAGAAGGACAGCTCAGTATTTGAGTATGTAGTTTAAGAATGAGGCCACTTCAGACATCAAGGTGACCAGAGGGAGGTAGTATGGGTGAATCTAATCCAAGGGGAACCTCCGACTTCCAGGAGAAGTCCAATTAACTTGGGGCTTAAGTAAAGTGAAACATGGAACCTTGGGGAACCCAAAGAGGGGAAACCATGGTCTGGCACCAGTATTGGCTTGTTCTGTCATTACACTGCTGTTCCTGATTGTTTGATGATGAACCCCTCCTAATTGTAAGACCATGTCTATCGAATAAAAATAAATAAATAATTCATTAAAAAAAAAGAGTGAGGCCACTTCACATTGAAATACAAAGCCAGTCCATGAGAATAGGTTACATGACTGAGAGAGCAAGAAAATCAATGTGGCAAGAATAAAACTTTGGAAAATATGCAGTTTAGGATTAGAGTGGGAGAAAGGATCTTCCAGGAAAGTCAAGGTGGAAAAATCTTAGAGGTTACATGCAGATGTGTTTTGAAACCAAGAGGGGATGATTCAATCTTGAAATTAATGAAATGTTTATCTGAGAACAGGTTTCTAGGTTATCCGCACCCCCCCGCCAGATGAGAATGCATACAAAAAGTTTTTTACAAATCCCATTTTCTTCTCTTTCTTTCTTTAATCAGTGACTTTAAAGCTCTTACTACTTTGAGGCTCCATTTCAAACTCTACCCTCATATCAGGTGGCCAAGTCCAAGCCTTATTATATCTAACAAGCACCTGTCATCTTCTCAGGGTTATCCTCCTGCTCTGGCACCTCCTGTCTCCTTTCTCCTCCCTCCATACATACTTTATTTCTAACTCTATGTCTCAAAAACTTATTATACATGAAATTTTACTGGTGTTCCATTTGTATTATGTTCTGGGCATTTCTGTTTGTTAGTATGATTGGTTGAATTTTTTTGGTGCCCAGGATCAAATTCAGGATTTGTATGTACTAGGCAAGTACTCTGTCACTGAGCTATATTAGCTAATGTTTCTGTGTTTGAAATATTTTGTAATTTATACAGTAAACCAATGAAAGAATATTTGGAAACTATTGAAAACTATTTGTTTAAACAGAAGTAATACACAATCCTATGACACATTGCTAAACACTATAAAATTGTGGACTTTCCTTTGTATAAGTCAATATATAATTATTTATTTGAATATTTTCATTCTTTACATTGGGATTATATATGCTGTAATGTACTTCAATCAATTCTTGGTATCTGTGGAGGATTGGTTCCAGGGCCCTGTGCAGATACCAAAATCTATGGATGCTCAGGTCACTTATGTAAAGAGACATACTATTTGCTGTAGGTAGCACATGCATATTTTCTATAATCTTTAAACAATCTCTATTTTGCTTAAAATACTTGATGCTATTTAAATGCTATATAGTTATTATGTCATATTATTTAAGGAATAACATCAAGAAAAAGTCTGTACATGCTCAGTACAGACACAATTATTTTCCTCAATATTATTGATGTGTGACTGGTTAAATCCATGGATGCACAACCTGTAGATATGGAGACAAGACAATATAACTTGTTTTTAACATTTAAAATCCATGCTGAAATATTTTACAACAGCTTCACAAATTTTTGTAGGCATGAGTGTTAATGGCAACATATTAAAGCTTTTTATGGATGTATACTAGTCTATATTCTTTCTCTTTCAGTTGGTCATGAAAGTGATTTTCATATACCATGGAAATTTATTTGTATCACATCCTCTGACTTCAAGAGAGATTGCTACAAGAAAATAGTCATTTTCTTAAGGCATTCAATATGTGTGGCTAAATGGTTCCCTGTAAGAGTAGTGTAATCTAGGGAAGAATTGAAATATTTACATTTACTTCCTCTCAGAAACACAGTATCAGACCTTTCCATTTTTATTTAACTCAAATTTGGAGTTCTGGGGTAATGTTTTTTAGATTTTTTATAAAGGTTCTATTCAATTTTTGTTAAGCTATGGATTTCTGATATTGTTCTTTGAGATAAAAATATTCTTGATCTTTATCTTTGCAGTCTAAACCCGGCACATCTTGCAGAAATAGCATAATGCTGCAATCTAAAATTTAGCTTCTTAACTCTATAGTAAATAGTATAGCAGAGTGTCTCAGCTAAAAGTCCTTCAAAGGATACTGTCAAATTGTACTACTTCTTATTGCTTCTTCCCTCTGTTCTCTCACTTCTGAAATCACAGTTAACTGAAAACTATTTTGACTTAGAAAAATCCTCTTCCAAAGTTGGACAACAGGGTTGGTTTCTTGTTTTTTTCTACATATTACATGTTATGTATCAAGAGAAAATTCATACCTTTGGAACAAGTGACTAGTAATCTATCCTGGCAAGGTAAAATGAAAGAGTATTTCTGTATATTGTGTCCTCAAAATATTTCACATTTCTCTATAATATCAATAATAATGCAAGCAAATTAGAAAAAATTTTAAACAAATGAGTAATATTCTAGAAGCCTATCAATCATAAGAGTGAAATCTCCATAGTTTATGTAGATTTTCTCTTCTACTCAGATGGTTCCTGTTAATTCTCTATGTACTAAGATACCTCTTGGGCAGACTCCTTTGAAATTACAGAAGGTAGAATTGTTCTTTCTGTTATGTAATTTTTTTTTTTAGCTGTCAGTGTTGAAATGCCAAATTCCATTTCAGTCTGGAAACCAAGAAACAAAACATGGAAAGCTCTAATCTTGAAATTTAAAAATGTTCAAGAAAAGGGATTTGCTTGTTTTATATTAGTAAACTCTTAAATTTCACTTAAAATTTTTTAAAAATACAAAAAAGTTGGCAAAAATTTCTAGATATTAAAACTTTATTTAATATTTTAGTGTCCTACTTGTATGTCAGGCACAAGACTTGAGCTAGGTTATATACGTAAAAAGGTTCATTCTACCTCCTCTTTTTCTGCAGTCATTGTGAAAACACAGCTGTGGCAAGCACCAGGAGAGTTTATTTTTTTCTTTGTTAAGATTTTTCAACTTATGCATTAAAATTCAAGTTGTTTATATTAATGGGGTACCATATAGTTAAATATATTGTATAATGTTTAAATCAAGTTAAATGTATCTCTTTATTTATCACTTCTTAATGGTAAAAACTCAAAATTTTCCCTTCTAGTTTTTTGAAATGTGCAGCGCATTCTTATTATCAAATAGTACACAGTACACCAGAGTATCTTGCACAACTTGGTACACATTGATGAATACTTTAAATCCATCCTTCACCCTTCATCTGTGCCTTTTGGTAATCATCATTCTATTCTCAACTTCTATGAGATAAACAATTTTAGATTCCACATATGAACGAGATCATATGGTGTTTTTGTTCCTGACTTATTTCAGTTAACATCATAATTTCCACTTCCATCGATGTTGTTGCAAATGATGAGATTGCATTTTTTACATGGCAAAATAGTAATCCATTGTGTTTACCATATTTTCTTGATCAGTTCATCTATTGATAGACATCAAATTGTTTCCATTTCTTGGCTATTGTAAATATTGCTGCAATAAATAGAGAGATGAGAGTACAGCTATATCTCAACATGCTGATTTATTTCATTTAGATACATGCCCATAGGTTCAATTGCTGGATCATATAGTTCTAACTTTTTTTTTAGAGAGAGAGAGAGAGAGTAAGAAAGAAAGAATCAATTTTATTTATTTATTTTTTATCTGCCTTTGTTTCTCTGACACTTAGCTGTGTGTGTGGTGCTGGAGTTCTGACCTGGGTCCTTGTGCATGCAAAGCAAGTGCTCCAACCTTATTTCTAATTTTTTGAAGGAACTTCAAACTGTTTTGCAAAATGATTATACTAATTTACATTCCCAACACCAGTGCACAAGGGTTGGGTTTGTCCACATCATTCACAAGCATTTGTTATCTTGTTTTCTTGATAAAAGTCATCTTTATTGGGGTGAAGTGATTTCTCATGTGTTTGTTTATTTTGTTTCTGTTTTCTACTAGGGATTGAACCCAGGGAACCCAACCACTGTGCTACATCCTCAGTCCATTTTATTTTTTTAAAATTTTGAGTCAGGGTCTCACTAAGTTCCTCAGGTCCCTGCTAAATTGCTGAGTCTGGCTTTGAACTTGTGATGTTCCTGCTTCAACCTCCCAAGCAGATCAGATTCCAGGCATGTACCACCAAGCCCGGCTTATTTCATGTAGTTTTACTTTGCATTTCCCCAGTGATTAGTAATGTTGAAAATTTTTCATGTACCTGTTGGTAATTTTTATGTTTTCTTTTGAGAAATGTTTATTTAGATCTATTTCCCATTTTCAAATCAGATTATTTGTTTATTTCTTATTGATTTTTTAATTCCTTAAATACCCTGGATATCAACCGCATTGTTAAATATATATGTAATATATATTTCCTCCAATTCTATAGATTGTTCATTCACTCTTTTGATTGGTTCCTTTGCTGTACAGTAGATTTTTAGTTCAAAGCATTCCTATTTGTCTGTCTTTGCTTCTGTTCCCTGTGCTTTTGGGTTTTTGCCTAAAAATCCATGCCCATTCCAATGTCCTGAAACTTTTCCCCTATTTTTCTTCTAGTAGTTGAGTAGTTTCAGATCTCACAGTTAAGTTTTCTTATTTGTGTAGTATAACATTTTTATTCTTAAATATATCCATATTTTTATTTTTTATTGATTGTAGTTATATATAACATACAGGTACATTTTCACATAAGCACAAATCATGGAGTATAATATGCTTTAATTCAGTCCCCAGCAATTCCTTCTCATCTTCTCCTCCCTGCATCTGATTCCTTCCCTCTACTCTATCTTTCTGCAATTTATTTATAGTTTAATTAGTGTCCTGCAGATATAATAGATGTTTGGATTCACTGTGGTCCATTCATGTATGTACTTATAGAAGTTCAATCAGATTCATTCCACTCTTCTCCTCTTTTCCTGTCCCTTTTTCTCTTCCTCAATCCCCTTCATCTACTCTACTGATCTTTCCTCTATTTTAATGAAATTTCCTCTCCGTTTTTTTCCTTTCTCTTTCTTTCTCCCCACTATTTGGTTTAGCTTCTGCATATCAAAGAAGACATTTTTTTTTACTTTTTGGGAATGGCTTATTTCACTTGAGCATGATAGTCTCCAGTATACATTTACCAGCCGGTGGCATAATGTCATTCTTCTTTATGGCTCTCTATTGTGTATATATACTACGCTTTCTTTACTCATTCACCTGCTGAAGGGCACCTAGGTTGGTTCCATATCTTGGCTGTTGTGAATCATGCTGCTATAAACATTTATGTGCCTACATCACTATAATGTGCTGATTTTAAATGTTTTGGATATATACTGAGGAGTGGGATAGTTGTGTTATATGGTGGCTCTATTTCTCAGTTTTTGGGGAATCTCCATACTGCTTTTCACAGTGAATGCACTAATGTGCAGTCACACTAACAATGTATAAGTGTACTTTTTCTCCCACATCCCTGCCAATATCAATTGTTATTTGTTTTATTGATTATTGCCATTCTGATTAAAATGAGATTAAATTTCAACCTACTTTTGATTAGTATTTCTCTAATTGATACGTTGAACATTCTTTCATGTATTTGCTGACTATTTGTACTTCTTCTTTTGAGAAATATCTGTTTAATTCTTCTCCCCATTTATTGATTGGGTTATTTTTTCTTTTTTTGGTATTAAGTTTGTTAAATTCTTTGTATATTCTGGATATTAATGCACTATCTGAGGAAGAGGTAGCAAATACATTCTCCCATTCTGTAAGCTCTCTCTTCATGCTCTTAATTATTACATTGCTGTCCAGAATCTTTTTAATTTGATGCAATCCCAGTTATTGATTTTTTAAATTTTACTTCTCAGCTTTAAGAGTCTTGTTAAGGAAGTCTATTCCTGAGTCAACATGCTAAAATGCTAGGCCTATATTTTCTTCGAGTAATTGCAGAGTTTCTGATCTATTCCTAGTCTTTTATCCACTTTGATTTAACTTTTGTGCAGGGTGAGAGATAGGGTTCAAATTTCATTCTTCTACATATGGATTTCCAGTTTTCCCAGCACCATTTGTTTAAAAAGCTGTCTTTTGTCCAATATGTTTTTGGCACCTTTGTTTGATATCAGTTAACTGTATTTATGTGGGTTTGTCTCTGTGTCTTCCATTCTATTCCGTTGGTCTTCCTGACTATTTTGGTGTCAGTACCATTCTATACCACCATAGTATAAATTTGAGGTCTTCACTCTTCTTGCTAAAAGATTACTTTGGCCATTCTGTGTCTCTTATTTTTCCAAATCAATTTTAGAACTACGTATTTTTCTAGTTCTTTGAAGAACGTTATTGGAATTTTGATGGAGATTTGAAAATATTCTGCCTATCCAAGAATGTAGGAGGTATTTCCATCTTCTAAAGTCTCCTGTAATTTCTTTCTTTAGAGTTCTATAGTTTTTATTTTAGAGGTACTCACCTCATTTGTTAGATTGATTCCCAAGTATTTTTGAGGCTATTATGGATGGGATAGTTTTCCTAATTTCTTTTTCAGCAGATTCATCATTGGATTATAGGTATGAGATTGATTTGAGTGCAGATCCTATATCCTGATACATTGCTGAATTTGTTAATGAGCTCTAGAAGTCTTCTGGCAGAGATTTTTGGGGCTTCTAAATATAGGATCATGTTGTCAGCAAACAGAGGTAATTGAGCTCTTCTTTTCCTGTCAGTATCCCTTTAATTTCCTTCTTTGCATAACTACTCTGGCTAAAGTTTCAAGGATTTATATGGCTATTGTATTTTAATTTCTATCATTTTCTTAAGGTTTGGAAATGTTTCTAATATTATTTCATTGAAAAGATTGTGTCTCCCTGTAGCTTGTATTTCATAGACCTCATCTACCTAAACAATTCTAAATTTGGTCTTTTGATGTTATTCCAGATTTCTTGAATATTCTAGTTATGGTCCCTTAACATCTTTTCTTTATAGCCAGCTTTATTTTCAAGATCATATACTTTGTCTTCAAGGTCTGAAAATCTGTCTTCAAAGTGGTCTACTGTATTGGTGATGCTGTCCATAAAATTTTTAATTTGACTTCTTGAGTCTTTCTTTTCTAGGATTTCTATTTGGTTCTTTTCAGAATCTCTGTCTCATTTTTGATGTGATCTTTCATTTTCTGTATTTTCTCTCTAATTTTACTCCTATTTTAGTCAGCTTCCTGGATTCAGTGACCAAATGGCTGGACAAGAACAATTTGAGGAGGAAAAGTTTATTTTGGGGTTCACAGTTTAAGAGATCTTAGTCCATAAACAAGTTGGCTGCATTCCTTAGGGCTTGAGGTGGGGCAGCACATCATGGTGGCAGAGTAAAGTAGAGTAAAGAGGCTCAGTGCAATGCAATAAGAAAACAGAGAGAGAGAGACAGACAGACAGACAGACAGACTATACTTACAAGATACAAACTAAAGGGTAACCTTAAGTTATCGTCCATTTAATCGCTATCAGAGGCTTGTTCATTGGGTTAAGGATCTCATAGCCTCATCATTTCAACTGTAAGACTTCTTGCATTGTCTCATATATGAGCTTTTAAGGGACACCTCATATCCAAACCATAATAACTCCTTACATCTTCTTTTAGCACATAGAAAATTTTAACTATGAACAAGTTTAAGAACCCTGGTTTGGGCAAAAATCCTAATATTGATACTTTAATTCAGTGTGTGATCTCTTCTTATTCCAACATCAGCACTACTTTGAGAGATGCCACTGAACCCAAATTATGACTGTCCCTTCAGAACCAAGCTTTGTAGTATTCAACCTTATGGAAAAAAGAAAAATTTGTTGATACTATTCTCCACAGTTCCTCAAATCCAGGTATTAACTTTTAGTAAAGTTCTAGAATAGAATAAAAGATTTGTTATTAAATTTAGTAAGATTGCCATAACATTAAATAAGGGGTAAAGGGGGAGAATAAATACCGAGCAATGAAGGAAGAAAGGAAGGTGGGAAGGGTAGAAGGAAGGAAGTAAAGACAAAAAAAAAAAAAAAAAAAGTACACACTACAGGAGTCATTTTCCTAGTTGCTGTGGAACTTCTACCAGCTTATTCTGGTTTTTCAGCTCAGGGGCCTGCAGCTGACTACTCAGAGTGTGTAGTGTTGTGGCTTGGTTGTTTCTGTTGTGTGCAGAAGTTCAGGGTACAGGCTTTGGAGTGTCCTGTGGTTGCTGTACATCACTATGTTCCTATTCCCCTCTACAGTATCCTTTTAATGGTGATTTAGAGCCTGGTGGCTGTCTATAAGTACAGGTCCTCTGGTTGTGGAGTTTCCTTGGGTGTTCTCTGGTGCAGAAGCATTCCCCTGGCTAATGCCACTCTGTTTAATACTGTAGTAAAGGGACTCAAGTTATTCACCTAGGTTCTAGTTTCTACTGCCCCAGGTTGTAAACAGCAGGCACTAATTCTCTCTGTTGACAATGACTGATGCAAGGCCCAGCCAGTGTTCAAACAATGCTCTTTCACTCACCAGTTGTAACCACTGGTCAGGCTAGGAACTGAGTAAGTCTGGGAGCAATCACTCCCTGCTGGATTGGCTCAGGCAATTTTCTGCCTTAACTGAACTCCCTCTGGCTATGATTGTGAGTGATTTGCACTTAAGTTTCCTAGGGTACTGAGGCAACTTCTCCTATCTGCCTTCTGATGGCAGCTACCACCATCCTGGAAATGGATCTCAGTGTCATAGGATATTCAGACAGCTTCCCTACTGGTGTACCTCACAGATGAGGGTACAGTCTCTAGGCTTCCCATGAGGTGTTCCTGCCAATATCAGTGGTTGGGTCTGGTGCAGTCCTGATAGATCTGCTTTCCAATGTTTGGGGCCAAAGCTTCCTTGATGCTCCCTTTCTGCCCAAGTCACATATCCTATTGAGGCTGTGCAGAGCTTTTTGCCTTCTGTCCAGATTAAAAGGAGGCTGAGGAGAATACTGGGTTAGATTCACTTCCCTGCACAGTTATGCACCCCACCTCACGCCTTGTTCATGGTGAGGGGGTAGGGGTTTTTGAGATTTGGGGCTAGTAGCAATCCTAGTTCTTTAAAGTCAGATTCTTAAGAAATCCCACTGCAGGGTCTTTCCTCTAATTCAATGTGTAGCTGTTTGGATATGGGAAGATGCTGTGTTAATTTAGGGGGTGACTGGTCAGCCAAGGTCTTCACAAAATGGCTGCACACCCCTGGACTCAGCCTTTTTTATGGTTTGGTTTTAAGCTCTTTGATATTCTTAAAGGACACTGCTCTTCTAGTCATGCATTACTTTTTTATCTGCCTTTCCAAATGTTTTTAAGTGGGTGAGCTTAAGATCTTTTTTGCTCACTGTCTCCTGCTTTCTTTCTCTGTTGTCCCTTCTTCCTCCTCCCGTTTTGGTCCAAGTTCAGGGTTGGGGAACTCTGTACTTATTTTCTACCTCAGTAACCAATCTTCAAGTCTCTCCAGGTCTCAGACTTTGTAGTGTTTAGTATTAGAGCATTTATTTTGTCACCCACCTCTGAATTCTGCTTTTCCTTCAGGGCCCCCCCTGCTGTGCTGTGAGGAGATTGGGATTTGCTGCCTAGCTCCCTTCTACCATCTTCTCTCCCCTCACACTTAAGTTTTTAATCCATTTTGAGTTGTTCTTTGTAACAGGTGAGAGATGGGAGTCTAGCATCCTGCTGCTATATGTGGATTTCCAGTTTTCCTAGAACCATTTATTGAAAAAGCCATTCTTTCTCCAATGTGTGTTCTTAGTACCTATGTTGAAAGTCAGTCGGCTATAGATATGTATGTTTACTTCCAGGCTGTATGTTCTGTTCCATGGTCTATGTGTCTATTCTGTTTTGATTGCTACAGTTTTGTGGTGTACTTTAAAGTCAGGTAGTGTAATACCTACTGCTTTGTTCTTTTTGCTCAAGATGGCCTTGTCTATTTGTGTGTGTGTGTGTATGTGTTTCCATATAGAATTTAGATTACTTTTTATAGTTCTATGAAGATTCCATTGGTATTTTGATAGGGATTACATTAAATTTGTAAATTATTTTAGGTACTATGGACATTTTAACAATAGTGATTCTTCCAAATCATGAACAGGGAATGTTTCTCCACATTTTTGCATTCTCTTACATTTCTTTCATCAATATTATATATTTTAATTATGGACATTTTTCAACTATTTCGATAAATTTAATCTTAGATATTCTATTTTTTTATATCTACTATAAATGAGATTGCTTTCTTTATTCCTCTTTCATATAATTTAATATTGGCATATAGCAATGCTACTGATTTTTGTGTCCTGAAATTTTGATGATTCATTCATTATTTCTAATAGTTTTTTGGTGCAGTTTGGGGTTTTTCTATATACTAGGTCATGTCATTTTTGAACACTGAAAATTTGACTTCTTATCTTCCAAAATTGTCTTGCACTATTATTGAATTAGAGTGATGAATGTCATTATGCTTTTCTTCTTCCAGATCTAAGAGAAGACTTTCTGTTTTTCTCCATTCAATATGGTGTTAGGTTTTGGTTTATTATAAATAGACTTTATTGTGTTGAGGTACATCTCTTGTATGCCTAATCCATTTTAATATTTTTTATTATTTAAGGAATTTCATGGGTCATTCTCTTAAAATTTCTCTTTCTTTTAAATCTTCCCTCTTTTAGATTAGCTTATTATCAGCTATCAGAATGATCTCTAGTACATAAATATAATAAAATGTAGTTGAAGACAACCATGTTTAAACTTTTTGATACCCATGATTAGTAGTTTGAGAATAGACTGTTATCTATAATAGGGTAACTTTTATTGAAGTGATACTTCATAAAATTTTGAAGGAGAAATAAGATATATTTAAGCAATAGTAAAAACAATTAGAAATCTATCATTCAGGTCTGTGGTAAAGAAATACTTACAGGTAAAATAATCCTCTGGTACAGTTAGTTCATTTTTGTTCCATGCAACAGTTGATAGATAATTAAAATTAAAGAAACAAGAAACTAACCTGCCCTGTCGAGCTTGGCTTTCATCTGTACCAAAGAAGTTGACAGCAGTGCCCTAAGCTTTTTTAAACCTTTCCTCACCATGTGAGTTTGTATTCCTTTCTCTTCAAATAAATAACACTGGAAATATATTGATTCATACATTTCTTTCTATTTATTTATAGTTTTATAATTTGTAGATTCAAAATGTTCCTATATTATTTAAACTGTTTAGTTTGAAGTTGGCTGAAAATTGAATAAAAATTTTTGGGGAAATTATTACCCATCAGCTAATTTTGTAGCTACATTCTTTGACTGAGGTAATGGAAAATATGGTCTGTTTACTGCCATCAAAGACAAAGGGTTTGTTCTCAGTGGAGTAAACAGTGAGCTGAATTACCTGACCTTGTCCTTGGAAGTGACACACACCTGCCAATGGCCACACTAAAGTATCTGATGTCTTCCTGGGCCAAAATTAAATGACTCATTTGGAAAAAATAAATCCCAGCTATGCATATTTTTATTTTGTTTCCTATAGCTTCTGCTGGACAAAAAAAATTCTGTAAAATTAACACTAGAAGTTTGTTTTATGATGTCCATGTACAACATGTTTAATTTTCTCTTGGAGGCTACTCAATTTCAGGTTATAGTTTATTTCTCAAGGAAAGCCATTGGTGAAAATTCACTATTGAAGAAGATTATTTCCCATTTTTACCATAATGCTTTGTATTTGTGTTTTCAGTTGGTAAAAGATGAAATTTGATGAACTTCTTAAGATCTCCTACTATATCAACAGTAGGAGAACTATGACACAGACAATGAATTCAGATACTTAACTTAAAACAAACCATCTGTCACTCATTTTCTCACTATAACATGGAAAGTAGATTGAAGTGCTCCCTCCTTTACCTTTACCTGTGAAAAACATATACTGACATATGAAATTGTGCCAGAGTGTAGGGGGGGAAAGAGAGCTTTCCTATGCACCTTGAAGTGTTCTCACTCCAAATCAGAGCACTCAAACATTCACTTCCACTCCTTTCTCACACATTTGCTAATTTAGCAATGAGGGCATATCTGTGCAGATGAAGAGTTTTATATAGATGAAGTAGCTAATACAGGAAGGGACTCATAATACACAGCATCAGTACTCTCCACTTGACTCATTGCCCGTAGTTAGGCTCCTGGAATGCTGTAGACTGGGAGAATTCAGGAATGATTATTGTGGAAATAGGAGAAAAGAAATGAAAAGGCAGAGTGGAGAATATTTTCTCCCAAATACAAGTGTATCACATAAAAAACATAAAAACGTAACTATGCTGGGATCCCACCTTATGTATTATTTAATAAAATGGTTTATAGCTGTCATGATTCAACATACTCTAATGCTTATGTTTTGCAAGCAATAAGGTGATTTGATTATCAGCTGACATGGCAAATGATCTTTTACAGAAATAGAGACAATAGTCAACCATAACAAAAGTTATGTCATAAATTTAGTACATTGAGATTTAAAGAAACTACCTTTGGTATTAGAAAACTTTTGAAATTCAAGGCATGTTTCCAAACAAGCCTAGATGATACTGCTATAAAATATATCTTCTAATGTAAGAGGTACATATTCGTAGATGTTCACATAGCATCTTGTGAAGGCAAATGTTGGCTTGTCTCACAATCTTTTCTTTGGTGCTGCAAATTGTTTTTTTCTAAATTAATATCAGGCCTTCCTATCCCTCCTATTCAGAGTTATCCACCTCTTTCATTACAGACAAAGACTATGTTTTATAATTCAGGAAATAAATTTAAGTCATTAAAGGGAAAGGATATATCTTCTCTTACTTGTTTGGTGCAAATGAATTGATGGCTTTATTTTTATCATCAACTTCATTTTAGACACATTTTTTGACAAATGGAAAGAAATGTGTTAATCTTTAATTTTATGTGATCTGTATTATCGAAGGAAGAGTTAATAGTGCATTTGATGAACATTAACATGAAAGCTAGTATTCAGGCCATAATTAATGCTTACCTTGTCAGCAGATACAGAGGAGAAGTGAGCAAAAAAGAGCCTAATGTCTAGTCTCTTAGTTGTGTCATTGAATGGAAGCTTTTTTAAAAAAAAAACAGTAATAGCATCTAATATCCAGATTCAGTCTGAGAGAGAAAAATGTCCAGAAGCATTGCCATTAGGCAACAGAAAGAGTTGCTCTGTATTTCCATAAATGGTTTTAAAGCATGACTTGGTGATGCTCTGGGCCTTGTTAAAGTGTTAGGTTGTAATCTGACCAAAGGCCCTTTTTGAACCACTCTCTGAACTGATAAAATCACATTCACTTTATATAGGTCACAGAGCAACTGTTCTAAAAATTAATCACATTGACTCAACTTGTTTAATCTCAAGAGGTTCCTCTAGGACTTTTTCTCTGACTCTACTTCCTATTTCACCTCTGGTCAGCATGGGTAAAGATCACAAGATCAATGTTTTCCCCTAAAGAACCCATCAACTACATTCTTTTTGGTCACTGGAAGAGCATTATAAAAGAATCAAAAACCTCCTTCGGAGATCAGAGGCTAGTTTTCCTGTGGGATTTAGTTATACCTCAGAGAAGAAGCTTTGAGAGGAAGTACAGATAAAATTACTGAAAAGAAAATCTGTGCGAAGAGCTGCTGGTTGAACTTGGTGAGATTCATACCCATGCTATTGTTGGCTAATGTCCATTCACATATTCCCATAAGCAGACTAGAAATGTAATGCGATTTGGCCCAAATGTAATATAGAATGCTTTCTATATTATTCTGTTTTCTGGAGTGATTCTGATGTAACTCCTATCATATCCAGCTTCTGAATATTTGTGGGTCACAGCACCAGCATCAGCATTTCTTGGAAACTTGATAGAAATTAAGAGTCTCAAGTCTTTCCCAGACTTACTGAATTAGAATCTGAATTTCTAAAAGATCCACACAATGTTTTCGTATGCTATGTTTGTATGCTGAGCTTTTAGTAGCTCTCCTCTGTTATTGCTATTTGGATTAAGTTATAACATATAATTTTTCCTGTGCTAGCCAGTACCTTCTCCTGATCTTACAATTTAAGATTTGCTGTGCTTTTTCTCCTATTGCCTTTTCTTCTTTCCCAATTACATGGAAAATATTCAATGAGGGGATAATTTAGTAGTTATACAAATTATTCAGTCATAAGTGTTGAACTAATTTTATTCTTTCATGGTAATTTTATAATGCACTAGAACAATTAGAGATAAAAAAGAAACATACAGGGAAATTCTGTTTCTGAGTTATTTCTGTATGTGGATGTATCACTTTTCTATTCTACATGTTTTATGTGAATTGGTCTCCAAGAATGAATGCTGCTCTTGATATTCATACAACAATAGCAGGTTGGATTATAAAGTGTTTTAGTACAAACTGGGAATTTTAATTGGCACAGAGTAGAAATGTCCTCATAGATTCTATAAAGGTACATTGGAAAACAGCTCCTATTTCCTAATGAATAGGGAGTAATTAAAAAAAGACTCCTCTTCAGAACCATTTTAAAGGGAAAATCTCATAGTATTATATATGGAGGAATTCTTTTAAGTTGTTATAATCATAAATTTTCAAATTGGAGTCTTAAAAAGTTTACTACAATATCTTATATCTTCCCATGGTATAGTTGATTAATATTTACTTTAGATTTTATTACCTTAAACTTTCAAGCAATCAAACTGATTTTTATATATTCCTATCTGCATAAAATTGAGTGTTATGATTGCTGATATTTTAAAGGGGATGTTACGAACATATACAAGCATGTATGCAGTTGAGAAATGCTGACAGATTTTTTTTCTATATCATTTAGACATGCATTCTATTTACTATTTCTAACAGTTTTTTTAATTTATTTTTTCACGTGGCCTTAGTTGCTCCAACACTCAGTTGTGTACATGGTGCTGGGATTTGAACCTGGGTCCTCCTGCTTGCCAGGCAAGCGCCGAACCCGCTGAGCCACAGCTCCAGCCCCCTAACAGGTTTTAAAGATTTCAATTTTATAGGATGTAAAATGCTAGCTCATAGGCCTGCCTCGTGGAGTGACATAAAATAGTTACAAATGGGGATTATATACCTCATAAAAACAAACACAGATATAAATATGGTTTATTTCTTTGTGACTATTTTTCTTAAAACTCATTTATTTTGTTAATTTGAATGTGTTCTTACTAAATTTTAATGATCAATTTTACTTCATTTACCATGAAAAACTGAAAAGAGCAGCTACATATACCAGAATGTCTTAAAGACATCTTCATGCCTACTGAAGTGTTTGTAGACTGCCTACCTTCCTCCACTTCCACCTCCTCAGTTAGAAAGATTCAGTAGCTGCTGAAAATCCTATTCACTTCTCCACACCCATAACCAGATAGTGTCTAATAAAACTGAAAGTAGAGTAAAGAATTTAAACAGATGCCCAGGAGTCTCAACAATCAACAGGTTAGGCCTTAGAGATTGGGAAATCCTTCAGAGTACACTTTTGAATTAGAAATGGATAATAGCAGAAATCACGGGGGAAATTAAATAAAAATCTTAGAAACAAATTAGAAGAGATATATCAAAATCTCAGGGAAAGTAGGAAGGTAGTTCTAAGAGGAAATAATATATACAATTGAGTTCCCACATTAAAAACAGAAACAAATAAATTAATGATATACCTTGAGACTCTAGAAAAAGAACAAACTAATGTCAAATTCAGTGGAAGTCAAGAAACAATTAAGAAAAAAGCCAAAATTAATGAAATTGAGAACAAAAAAACAATTAAGGATCAATGCAACAAAGAGTTGGTTCTCTGACAAGATAAATAAGATTGATAAACCCTCAGTCAAAGTTACCAAAAGGAAAAAAAATAGGCTGGGAGTGGTGGCACATATCTGTAATCCCAACAACTCATGAGGCTCAGACTGGAGGATCACAAGTTCAATACCAGCCTCAGCAACTTAGCAAAATTCTCAGTAACTTTGACAGACCCAATCCTAAAATGAAAAAATGAAAAGGCCTGGGGATGTAGCTCAGTGATAAACAGTCCTGGATTCAGTCCCTGGTACCAGAAAAAAAAAAAAAAGAAATGAAAGAGATAAGATCCAAATCAACAGAACTAGTGAAGAAAAAGGAGAAATCACCACGCCATAGACACTCCTGAAATCTAAAGAATTATTAGAAACTATTTTGGAAATTTATATGCCAATAAACTGGAAAATCTAGAAATACTGACAAATTTTTGGACACATGAGACCTATCCAAATTGAACCATGAGAATATAGAAGACCGAGAGGTTAACAGCAAGCAACAAGATTGAAGCAGAAATTAAAAGCCTTTCAAAAAAGAAGAAGAAGAAAAAAAAAGAAAGTGTAGAACCAGATGGATTCCCAGCTGAGTTCTACCCATTGAAGAAGAACTAACAACAATCCTCTTCAGATTATTGCATAAAATAGAAAGGAAGGGAACTCTGCTAAATTTGTTCTATGAAGCCACTATCACCTGGACAAAAAGACTAAATAAAGTCATATAAAGGAAAGAAAATTTCAGACCAAAATCCCTGATGAACATAGATGCAAAATAAAATATTTGCAAACCATATTCAAACACACATTAAGAAGATAGTGTAGGGGGCTGGAGCGGAGGCTCAGCGGTTTCGGCGCTTGCCTGGCAAGCACGAGGACCCGGGTTCAAACCCCAGCACCACATACACAACTAAGTCTTGGAGCAACTAAGGCCATGTGAAAAACTAAATAAAGTTGTTTCTCTCTTTCTCTGTCTCTCTCACTGTCCCTCTTTCTAAAAAAAATAAAAATAAAAAAAATAAAGAAGAAGATAGTGTAGGATGATCAAATGGGTTTAATCCCAGGGATGTAAGGTTGGTCCAACATATGTAAATCAATAAGTGCACTTCACCACATAAATAAAATGAAGGATAGTAATCACATGATGATATTAATAGATGCAGAAAAAGCATTCATGTAAAAAATGCTGGAGAATTTAGGAAGAAACTTACCTCAACATTTCAGAGGCTACATATGACAAACTTAAGCCAACATCGTACTGAATGGATAACAAATGAAAGCATTTCCTCTTAAATCAGTAACAAGATGATGTGGCCACTATTATCACTCTTATTCAAAATAGTTCTTGAAACTCTAGCCACAGCCATCAGGCAAGAGAACGAAATTAAAGGAAAAACAGAAGATGTCAAATTATCTCTGTTGGTGACATGATTCTACACTAGACCTAAAATCTCCAGCAGAAGGCCTCTAGGGCTGATAAACAAATTAATATTGTCAAAATAGCTATATTACCAAAAGTGTTATACAGTTTTAATGCAATCTCCATCAAGATACCAAGGATATTCTTCACATAACTAGGAAAAGCAATCCTAAAATTCATTTGTAAGGAAAAAAATAAGAAATCCAGAATAGCCAAAACAATTCTGAGTAAGAAGAGTAATTTACTGGAGGTATCCCCATATCTCCATATCTCAAATAATTTTATTACAGTTATTGATACCAATACCATGCTGTAACAAATACAGCATGGTATTGGTATCAAAACAGTTATGAAAAGCAATGCAAAAGAATTTAAGACACTGAGATAAATCCACATAGATATAGTTATCTGATGTTTGACAAAGCTGCCAAAAATATATGTTGGAAAAAAAGACAACATTTTTAAGAATTGGTGCTGGAAAAACTGAAGTTGTAGAATAAAGAAACTAGATCCATACCTTTCACTATGGAAAAACATCAATTCAAAGTGGGTCAAAGACCTAGGAATTAGACCAGAAACTTTTAACTGCTAGAACATAAATTCAACACTCCAACACATTGCCACAGGCACTGTTTTCCTTACCAAGGCCTCTAAAGCTCAAGAAATATAATTAAGAATTAATGTATGGGATGGCATAAAATTAAAAATCTGCTCAACAAAGAAAAAAAAAAGGCGTGTAAAGAACCTACAGCATGGGAGAAAGTCTGCCAGCTGTACTCATCCAACAAGGGATTATTATCCAGAACATATAAAGAACTCAAAAAATACCAAAACAAAAAATAAATCAGGATATAAATGGGCCAAATAACTAAACATACCCTTCTCAAAAGAAATGCAAATAGACAGCTGGGTGCAGTGGTGAATGCCTGCAATCCTAGGAGCTTGGGAGACTGAGACAGGGGGATCACACGTTCAAAGCCAGCCTCAGGAGCTTAGCAAGGCCCTAGCTAACTTAACAAGACCTTATCTCAAAAAAAAAAAAAAAAAAGAAAGAAAGAAAGAAAGAAAGAAAGAAATACAAATACACAACAAATGTATGAAAAAATTGTTCAACATCCCTAGGTATCACTGAAAAACAAATCAAAGTTGCCTTGGGATTTCACCTTACTCCAGTTAGAACGGTAATCACCGAGTGTTCTTGGTGATTACACTGGTGAGGAAGTTGGGGGTGTGGAGTTAGACTCATACATTGTTGGTGTAACTGTGAATTGGTACAACCAATCTGAACAGCAGTATGGAGATTCCACAGAAGACAGGAATAGAACCACCATATGACCCAGCTACCCCACTCCTTAGTATTTATCCTAAAGAACTAAAAAAAAGTGTAGTATAGTGATGCAAGCACATCAATGTTTGTAGTTGGGCAATTCACATATTCAAGTTGTAGAATCAGCCTAGGTGTCCATAAAGATCATTGAAATTATGACATTAACAGGAAAGCAGATGAAAATGGAGAACATTATGCTAAGTGAAATAAGCCAGATGCGGAAAGTCAATGCTTGAATGTTTTCTCTCATTCTTGGAAGCTAGACCAAGTAGGGGGAAATAGTGGGGTGGTGGAATCCCATGAATATAGAAGAGAGATCAGTGGAGTAGAGGAAGAGTATGGAGGGGGAGAGAGGAGGGATGGGAAAAGGGAGAAATGGTGGAATGAAATAGATCTAATTATGCTATGTGTGTATGTGAAGGTACCACAGTGAATTTCATCTTTATTCTGTGAAAATCCAATTTAAAAACAAAATTAAAAATGAATAGAAGGAGAGGAAGGGAAACAAAGAGAAAGAGAAGGAGAGGCAAAGAGGAAATCTTGGGGACCAAAGTGACTCAAATTATATTCTGTATATGTATGATTATGTCAAAATGAACCCCAATATTATGGATCACTGTAATGCATTAATGAAAACATAAAAAAATTATCAATTGGTTCCCATTGCTTTCTTTTTTTAATATGGAGTTGATTTGTTGTACAATCATAAATGCATTTAAGGTAAAAATGTGATGTGCATTTGATCCTAATCCAGAGTCACCTCCACATCACCCACACCCCAGTCTCTTGATTCGTCTATATTTCCCCCACAGCAGTTATAAATGTCTGTATATATATATGCAGACATATATATGATTATGAATTTTCTAGAATTAAATGATTGCATAAGTATTATTTGGCTTCTTGGGGGAGAGTGTAACCCATTGCTTTCTAATTTAATGCTCTGTTATTATGGCAACTGTGTCAATTATACTATTGTTTAAGTTCTTTTTTGTTTAAGTTCTTTTTTGTTTATCACTGTGAAAGAATAGTGTTTCCCTGCCCTATATCAGCTTGACTTAGGTTAGCCAATTGGCCAATTAAACATAAACAACAAATGACAAATTGTTATTTCCAAACAGAATCCCTAAATGCTCCCTCTTTCTTTCCTCAGCTGTGGAAGTGACATATACTGCAGAGAGTCTGTTACTTTATTTTATTAGAATAGAGAAATGGAACAAAGAAATAACTGAACCACGTTGTATACAATTTGAGGAGGAAATAAGCATTTTTTTTTTAGACATTGAAAAACTGAGTGGTCACTGTAACATAATCTTGCCTAGGCTCACTAACATAGTCAGCAACTATTCTCTATCACTATCAATTAATTTATCTTTCATTTAATATATTCTTGGGCGGGAGCAGTGGCTTGGAGGTTGCTGCACTTGCCTGGAATGCGCAGGTGCATAGGTTCTGGCCCTAGCACCCACATGCACGGCTAGGTGTCAGAGCAGCGAAAGCCATGTGGAGGGCTTAGTGGAAATTGATTCTCTCTGTCTCTCTCTCTCTCTCTCTCTCTCTCTCTGTCTTTCTCTCTTTAGAAGGAAAAAACTATTCTGTCATATATATGCATATACATGTATGCATAAAATGTCTTCATTAAGTTTTTCATTTTTTTGTGTCTCGTGTCTTTCCTTTTCTATTCTAACACTTTACTGCCAACTTTCTAAATTTCTTATGAATATTCCCAAGAGCATTAGTCATTTTATAATCTTTGTTGAACAAAATGCTCATGTCTGGCCAGTTAACTGGACACTAGTCAGCCTTAACATTGCTAAGTATGGGGCCATGTGTAGCATGCTATTTGCTATGTGAAGAATATTTTTGATAATAATTTCCATGATTGGAAAAATGTCACATATCCTTGATTCTTTTTAGAAATAATACTTATTAGAATCTCCATCTTCAAGACTTTTTCTAAATGTTAGCATCTACAAATGGAATAATTGTTCTAGTACCATGTATTTTTTTTTAGGAAATCCATCTGTATTTAGAAGCTATAATACAATTGAGTAGAAAACAGAGCTTCTATTGAGCTTTCACTTTATTTACTAAAATATGCATTTTAATAAAAATCAGATGGATCTATTATTTTAAGATATTTCTTGTGGTTTGCTCTATTAGTCTTTCTAGTTATTACCCAGGGGAGGAATGATGTCATACTATTCAGTTTTCTCGGTTATTATTTTGTTGTAAACTTTATAGTAGAGAAAGATTCTGTACAATCTCCAAACATTGCTCATGTTACTGTGATTATGAATTCATCTAATTCTTACAACCATGTTTCAGATTGACAATTCTTAAAACATTAGTAGATATGGGACCAATTTCATGAAATATCCCTGAGAATAATACATCCTGCGCTATTTTTATAACTTACAGTATTCATCCTACAGAGGGGAAATAGATTCAACATTCTTTCATTTCTGTTCAATCTAGTTCCACAAATTTGTATTCCTATGGAAGCCTCTTTCGTTAGTCACAGCATTACAGAAACCAAAGCTCAAATTACCTCTAAAACTACTGAATGGAATACAGTCAAAACAGAAGCTCAGGCTCATGGTTTAGCATCTGCTCTCAGAAAAATTGTGAGGTCCATAATGGCAACAGAGGGAGAGAGAATGCATTAGAAGTAGCATTGAACTTGTCCTCACATATTTCTGGAGGAAATCTAGAATCCGCTACTTTTTGGGTATGTGTTCTTCACTTCTCAGTGCCCCCCAAAATAACACAAATTATATTCATTATTCATTATAAACCATGAGAGATTCTGATTTGACAATATCCTAGATTCCTGCTCTGATACACTCAGAGTGCTTCTCAGGACCACAATCTGCAAGCCTATCAGGCTTAGCAGTTGCTCACACCTTTCACCTTTCTCAAGCTCGTCGTGACCTATGCCCCAAATTCAGATGAATATTTTTATTGTCTTACACAAATAATTATTTTCTTTCACCATTTTCATGCTACAGGGTGAATTGTGTCCCCCTGATTTCATGTGTTGAAGCATTAAACTTCAATGTGATTATACTTGGAGAAAGGTCTTTTAGGAGGTAAAATAAATTATAAGGGTTATATCATACTCTGATAGGACTGTTGACCTTGTGAGGAGATGAAAAGATAGAGTTCTCTCCCTCTCTTCATAATCATCAAGAAGTCCTGTGAGCACACAGATTGATGGTGACCACCTGCAAACCAGGAGAAGATTTAGTGAATGCACCCTGCCAGCAACTTAGTATTATACTTTATCTCCAGAACTATAAAGAAATAAATTTCTATTGTTTAAATCACTGCATTCATGCTGCTCTTTGTGACAGTTAAAGCAGACCAATATAATCAACCTTTCATTCCCAAAACATACAATCTACTGGCATGATCACATTGGCAGTTGTCAGGAGCCTCTTTAGACATATTTAAAGCAATAGAAAGGCATTAATAATAAGAATGGACTGTGGGGCTTGGTATATGCCAATGAAATAAAATTAGGGCTAATGTAAAGAATATTAAGAAGCAGGCATATGTAAATTTCTTCCAACAAAGAGGATAAGTAAAAGAGCTAAAAGTGAAAACTGTTATCTGATGATCCTTATGCTTTCTTCATAAATATTGATATGAAAAAAACTAGCAACTAGTCAAAAGGGGAATAAAGAAATGCATTTATGTTTTACTTAATTGTTTGAAATATAAATTTTAACATGATTTTTCCTTTGCTCAGAATAATTCTGAGTAAATGACATAGAAATAATTAGAAGAAAAAATGCTACTCAATTCATGTAAAAAATGAATGATGAATAATTATAATGTTAAATCCCATACCTTTTATTTTTTCTATGTGGTGCTGGGGTTTGAACTCACGTACTCGCGCATGTCAGGCAAGCGCCATAACTGCTGAGCCACCGCTCCAGCCTAATCCCAAACCTTTTTTTATGTTAGGAACATAGGAAGTATGACATCTACAAAGGATAAAAGACTAGAAATGCATACATGAAATGTAAAACAATTAGATTTTACTTCTAAATGAGATATGACATTAAAATTTGCAAAATAAAAGTAAAAGCTTTAATAAGAATCAGAGAAACCTAAACAGAAGAGATATATGAAATAAATAGAAAGTATTATATGGTTATTAAAAAAGTAACACAAGAGCAAATGAACAGAATAAAGTATAAAATGTAACATGTAATGATATAGTGTGCATAACATGTGAAATATATAATATGAATAAGAAGATATAAATTATAAAATAAAAGATTAAAAGAAAAATTTAAAAATAAATGAAAAAAGGAACAAGAACTAAATAGGAAATATTTTTTAAATTGGTGCATTACGGCTGTACATAATGATTGGATCTGTTGTTACATATTCATGCATGCACACATGTAACAGTATAATTTGGCCAGTATCACTACACTTCCCCCTCTCCCTTCATACCTCCCATACCCTGGTCCCTTTCCTCTGCTGATCTCCCTTTGATTTTCATATGATCCACCACCATCTTTCTTTTTCATCTCCATCCATTTGGCTGCAAATGCCAAGATATCACTCTCTCTAATAGCAGAGTAGAACTCTATTGTGTATGTATATGTATGTGTGTTTGTCCAGTGAGGGGCATCTAGGTTGGTTCCACAGTTTAGCTATAGTAAATTGAGCTGTTACAAACAATGATGTAGCTTTGTCCCTGTCATATGTCAATTGTAGCTCTTTTGGGAAAATACTCAGGAGTGGGGTAGCTGAGTCCTAAGGTGGTTCCAACTCTAGTTTTTTGAGGAATCTCTACACTGCTGTCCAGAGTGGCTATACAAGCTTGCAGTCTCACCAAGTGTGGTAGTGTTCCTTTCCTCCCACAACTGATGTTATAGAGTGTTGATTAATCCTTATTTTTATTTTTCCATATATTTGAGAGGGTTGTAATTGGGGGCATAAATGTTAACTATCATTGTGTCTTCTTGATGTAGTGTTCTTTTTACTGTGATGTAGTGGCCTTCTTTGTACTTTCTGACTAATTTTTGATCAAAATTAACTTTGTTGGATATAAAGATTCTGACACCAGTTTGCTTTCTTGGGCCACAGGCCTTGCAAGCTTTTTGCCAAACTTTCACTGTCAATCTGTGTCTATTTTTGGCTGTGAGGTGTGTGTCTCCTATAACTAGCATATTGTTGGACTTTTTTTTTAATCCAGTCAACTAACCTGTGTCTTTTGACTGGGGCATTGAGTCCATTTACTTTCAGTGTTAGAATAGATATGTGATTCTGAACTTTGCTGTATTTTGCACCATCTTGGATATCTTTTAGTGAGTTATGTTATTATTGACTTTCTTCTCTTTATGGGCTTGGGGAGTTGTTTGTTTGTTCATTTGTATGAAGTATGTCTTTGAGTATTCTCTATAGAGCTGACTTTGTATTCATGTATCTTGCTAACTTGAACTTATTATGAAAGTATTTAGTATTTAATTTCCCCATCACATTTAAATATGAGTTTTTCAGGGTATAATATCTTTCACTGAAAATTGTTTTCTTTCAATATTTGAAAACTATTGATCCATGCTCTCCTGGCCTTTATTGTTGGATCTGAAAAACCACAGTAATTGTTAGTGGTCTGCCTCTAAATGTGGTTTAGTATTTTTCTCTTACTGCTTTTAGAATTCTTTCCTTTACTTCTCTGTTTTCATTTTATATATGACATGTCTATGTGAGTTTCTCATTTGGCTAGGTCTGTTTGGTGAACTATAGGCATCTTAAATTTGAATTCCTGGATCAGTTCTGATGTGGGGGAAATTTTCTTTGTTGATCTCATTGAGAAGATAATTAATGCTGCTTGTTTGTTGCTCTATGTTTTCTCCAATCCAAATTACTCTCATGTTATTTCTTCTTATCCTGCCCCATACTTCTTGGAAGTACTGATCATACTCAGTAAGTTTTTTTTTTCTTGTTTATCCTCCTTGAACTCAATGTTGCTCAGCCTGTCTTCATTGTCTGATGTTCGTTCTATGAGACCTGAGGTTCTATTTTCTACTGAGTTTACTCTGATACTTCCAATGAGTTTTTGATTTGGCTGTCTGTGTTTTTCAATTCTAAGAGTTCTGCTACATCTCTTTTCAGAATGTCTAGCTCTTTGTCAAAGTGGTCTCTCTGCTCCTGAATTTACTCTCTTATTTTCTTCCTTAAGTCATCTTTTAATTCTTTGATTCATTTGCCAGTCAGATTGTTGATACTTTTTTCTAGGTTTTCATCAAGGACCCCAACCATGGACTCCTTGTGTGTGGGAGGTGTGGGTTTGAGGTGGAGGATTGTTTCCCTTTTTCCCCATTTTCAGTTATGGAGTAAGGTTTGAGGTCCATCACCAAATGATTCTCCAGGGGGCTTTGTGGGTGAATGTGGAGTTTTTTTTTTATCTCTTTGCTTAGTTGGGCTGGGGTACATTTTGGATAGTATAGTTCAATGGCTGACTCCCCAACCTGTGAATTATTATGAATATTTACAATATACATCGGGGGATAGGGGATAGAAGTCAATATGTACAGCCAATGCATTCAACAGACAGTGTTGATCTGGTTACTTTTTGCCAACTGTATCTGTTACAGTGTTGATTAGCACCTGTAAGAGCAAACTGATTAGCAGTTTTCTTCCATGAGAGTCCTTAGACTGTACTTGGTGAAAACAAATACTCATTTTTCAAGTATGGCACTCACTTCAATTTTCCAAAGCCTCTGTAGGTTAAGAAAAAATATCTAGAGAGCAAAGGGAATATGATAGGAAGGTAGTGTGAAACTTGTGAATTTGGAGAGAGAGCAATAAGAGAGTAGAGATGATGTAGTCTATTCTGCTAAAATAAAAGAAAGAAAGGGGAAGAGATTGGGGTAATGACTTTGAAGGAAGATGAAAGAAAGCAGAATAAAATTTAGGTGTTGACAGAAAAAAGAGAAGAAGGGGGTAGTAGAAAGGCTCAATACTGGGAGACTCTACAGCACAAAGAGACTTTGCACTAATTTGCAAGATCACAGACAATCACAGATTGAACCAGAGCAATATAAACACAGCACAGTCAAAATAAAAAAAACAATAATTATAACAAATCAAAATACAAACACTCAAGAACAATAATTCCAAGAAAAAAAAGAGTTGGGAAGTTTATGAATTATTAACACTGAGGTCAAAATACACAGTGGTGGTATATATTCATATCTAACATCTAGGAGGAGGCACTTCCCCAGAGAAGTTGCTGGAGGGATTGTATGTTGTTGTTTTCAGCTGGAAGTCATGAATAATACTTTTCTCCTGTGTAGAGGGTGCAGACTTTCACCATCTCTGCTTCCTGTGAAAACAGCCTTTTTGTCTACCTGGTTTGAACCCCTAGGCACTTTAATGTCTGCCTGCCCAATCTCTTGCCCCACTTCAGCTGGGATCCCAGGAATTTCTGGCAGTCTTGTGGATCCTAGAGTGGTTTCAAGAGTTTCCTGCTGATCCCAGGGGAGGGGCTGGCCTGAACTGAGCTCTTCTGGGACAGCTATTGCCCCAATATTGAGTGACCTGAGGCCCCCACTTGCCTCCAAGATAAGATATCTGAAGCAGTCTCAGCTTCCACAAGTGGGGGGCAGTGAGAAGAAGACACCAGCCCAGCCAGACCCATGCCTGGGGAGGTTCCCAAATGCAAACACAATGGGCATGGAAGCCAAGTCCCACTTTGAGTGCCCAGAGCCTGTGGGACCACCTCAGTTCCCAGCACTCATGATCTGAAAGCAGAGGAAAGCACTGGTCCTGGGTTGCCCCTTCTGATCATAGGCCACTGAGACTGAAGGTAATTTCTGCCCAGCCTGAGAGGTTCAGGTAGTATCTACACTCCAGAATCACAAGTCCTGCAAGCTGACCTGGCCCAGCCTGTGTAGGTCCTGTGGAACCTCCTGTGAAGCAAAATCCTGATTGTGAACTGCTCCTGGAGTTTGGGGTATGTAGGAGGGAAGCCTCTGAGAGTCACAGGACCAGTAGGGAGAGTCCATCAGGCCTACACTGCCTCCAGGGCAGATAGTCAGAACACTGGGGTCCTGGAGCAGTCTGATGGCGCAGCCACTGGGGGAGCACCTGGTTGGACCACCCACTGGGTGGAGTAAAAATGGCAATCACTGGGCTATCTGTGGCCAGACTGTGGGGGAGTCTAAGTTGCGTGTATTAATGTAGTCTCTGGCTTCCCTCCGTGGAGTGCAGTGTGCACTCTTCTGATATCAGAGATCACCCTTCCAAATCGTCCTTCCTCTATTTGTGTGCACTGTTCCCTTCCCTCTGTGCTGATCCAGCCACCCACTGGCTGGGTGGTGGTCCTTGCAGCCATAGCTGTTAGTTCTCTATTTGGGTTTTCTTATTCACTTAGTTTATCTGAGCCTCTGCTCTCTAAATTTCCTTGCTTGAATACTAATGAGTTTAGGCAGAAATTTTGCTGTTCACTCACCTCACTCACCCTTGGCATTCTGCTTCATGGAAAGGTTTTTCATGCAGCCCTCCTGCCAGTTGCCATCTTCCTCCTCCTCCCTCCTGTTCTTTTTAGTGGTACTTGATAATAGAATGTAAAATGATGTAATTATGAAATCATGGAATTTAATTAGTTCCAATTCTTTCCCCAGTATTGCCTCTTTGCCTCCCTTTCTTCCACCTCCTGTTCTTTCTAGATATACATGATGATAGAATAATCAATGATATCATTATAAATGTATGGTGTTTAACTTATTTCAGTACTGTTCCCAATATTTCCCCTTCTGCCTTTCATTTCCGTTTACTCTGCTGGTCTTTCTATTATTTACTATTTTTTAACTTATTGAATTGTTGATGAACATGTTGATGCATTTCACTATAGTATTTTCATATATTAACATAGGAAAGTGAAGTTTGGTTCACTCCATGAATATTCCCTATCTCATCCATCCTTCCTCCATTTCCTTTCCTTTTGTGTGTACCTCTGTTCTTTTCTTTATTTCAGGGTAGCTTCCACATATCAGAGAGAACAGTTGACCTTTGGCTTTTTGAGACTGGCATATTTCACTTAGCATGATAGCATCAAGATCCACCCATTTGCCAGCAAATGCCATAGTCATTCTTCCTTATGACTGAGTAATACTCATTGTGTATAAATAGCACATTTTCTATATTCATTCATCTGTTGAAGGGCACCTTGGTTGACTCCATGGCTTAGCTATTGTGAATTGTGTTGCTATAAATACTGATGTGTCTGCAATACTATAGTATGCTGATTTTAGATCCTTTGGATATATGCCAAGGAGTGGGATACCTGAATAATAGTGGATCCATTTTCAAAGTGGATCCATTTTCAAAATGGATCAAAGAGCTAAGAATTAGGCCAGAAACCTTACACCTACTAGAGTAAAACATAGACAACCCTCAGGAACTGATTTCCTTAACCAGACCCTCAAGGCACAAGAATTAAAATTAAAAATCAATAAATGGGATAGCATCAAATCGAAAAGCTTCCTCACAGCAAAGAAAACAAGAGTGTGAAGAGACAACCTACAGAATGAGAAAAAATCTTTGCCACCTACACCTCAAATGGGGCATTAATATCTAGAAATATAAAGAATTGAGAAAACTTAAAGCCAAAAAGACAAATAACCCAATCAATAAATAGGCAAAATAACTAAACAGACACTTTTCAAAAGGATAAATGTAAATTGTCTGCAAATAAAAAAAATTATTCACCAACTCTAGCAATCAGAGAAATGCAAATTAAAACTACAATGAGATTTCATCTCATTCTGGTCAGGATGGCAATTATTAAGAATATGAGCAACAATAAATGTTGGCAAGGATATGTCCCATAAGGTACACTTATAAATTATTGGTAGGACTGCAAATTGGTACAACCACTCTGGAAATCAATATGGAGTCATAATCGTTTTGCTACTGGTGAGTTTTGTTTTGTTTGGTGATGACTGTTGACATAGGGTGGTAATTAGGAAAGTTTGGGATAATTGTGGCAATTTCTTAATATAAGACAACAATGAAGTTTTCTTATTCAGCTGACTCTACCTTTCATCAAAGTTTTCTCTGTATCATGTGATACTGTTTAATCATATTTTAAGCATAGTACAATTTTTTTTTCAAAATTACTCAACCCTTTCAAATCCCACACTGATTTAGCAACTAACTGTATATAGTATTCTATATCCTTTGTTGTCCTTTAAGCAATGACCAGAGCATCTTTACCAGGAGTATATTTTATCATAAGAAACTATTTTCATTGCTCATCCACAAGAAGCAACTTCTCATCTGTTAATATTTATC
This sequence comes from Aplodontia rufa, assembly GCA_004027875.1. Lineage (NCBI taxonomy): Eukaryota > Metazoa > Chordata > Mammalia > Rodentia > Aplodontiidae > Aplodontia > Aplodontia rufa. Next base: position 28,591 of record PVKS010008309.1, on the reverse strand, counting down.
ATGAGGTTGAAACAATACAGTCATTTCTTGGGCTCCACTTCTAATTCCAGTCCTCTTGCTATTTCCACCACATCTGGAGTTACTTCCTCCACCATAGTCTTAAACATCCCGAGTCCTTAGGAGGGTTGGAATCAACTTCTTACATACTCCCATTAATGTTGATATTTTCTCCTCATTTCATAAATGCCCTAATTACATCTAGAATGGTAATAACTCTTCAGAAAGTTTTCAATTTACCTTGCCTAGATACATCAGAGGAATCACTACCTATGCCAGTTATATTCTTATGAAATATATTTCATATAAAATGAGGCTAAAAAGTTGAAATTACTTCTTGGTCCATAGGCTGCAGAATGGAAGTTGTGCTGGTGTGTACGAAAACAACTTTCATCTCATTGTACAACTCAGAGATCTTGGGTAACCATCAGCCTTGTCATCGAGCAGTAATTTTAAAGAAATCTTTTTTGGAGTAGTAGGTCTTAACAGTGGGTTTAAAATATTCAGCAAACCATGTAATGAACAGATGTGCTGTCACCCAGGCATTGTTGTTGTGTTTACAGACTGCAGGCTGAATAGTTAACAGCTGTATTAGCTGTATTTCCAGGGAACAAGAATCAGCCTTGGCTTTGAACGTCAAAGTAACACATGGACTTCTGTCTCACTATTAAAGTCATAAATGATATGTTTTTTTTTCTATATGAGACATTGAAATTCTATGTCTTATTGTTGCCACCTTCATCAACTACCTTAGCAAGGTCTTCTGGTAATTTGCTGCAATTTCTATATCGGTCTTTGCTGCTTCATCTTGCACTTTTATGGTAGGAAGATAGCTTCTTTCCTCAAACCTCATGAACCAACCTCTGCTAGATTCAAATTATTCTTCAGCTTTCTCGCCTCTCTCAACGTTCATGGAATTGAAGTGAGTTAGGGCTTTGCTGTAGACCAGGCTTTACTTAAAGGAAATATTGTAGCTATGTTAATCTTCTGTCCAGACCATTAAACTTTCTCTATGTAAGCAAAAACATTGTTTCACACTCTCATTTGTGTCTTCTTAGGAATAGCAATTCTAGTTTCTTTAAAAACTGTGGCACAGCATTCTCAACTTTACTAACTTTGAGGCAAAAGAAGACTTCTTTTAAGTCCATGTTGGTTTCATTTGTTTATGTGCTTTTTTTTTTTTAAAGAGAGAGAAAGAAAATGAGAGGGAAAGAAAGAGATAATCATTTTAATTTACTTTCTCATCTGGTTTTGTCTCTCTGACATCTAGTTGGGTTTGTGGTGCTGGGGTCCTTGCACATACCAGGCGTGTGCTCCACTGTTGAGCCACCACTCCAGCACCACATGTTGCTTTTCGATGTACCTTTCTCAGTCGTTTCTAGTATTAGATTTAAAGTGTGAAGTACATGACTTTTCCTTTCATTTTAACATTTAGAGGGTATTTTAGAGTTATTAACAGGCCTATCTTCAAAATTATTGTATCTCAGTGATTAGGAGGTCCTAAGGAATACAGATGGGGAATTAGTTGACTAGTAGAATAATCAGAAAGCATATTTATTAAGTTCACTGTCTTATGTGAGCATGGTTCTTCATGGCATACCAAAACATTTACAGTCATAGCATTAAATATTGGCAATCACTGCAACAGATACAATAATAATGAAATATTGTGAAAATTACCAAAATGTGAAATAGGGAGACATAAATTGAATACATGCTGCTGGGAAAACAGTGCCTATAGACTTGCTGAATGTAGGATTACCCAAGCCTTAATAAAAATTTGTGAAAAATACATTATCAGCAAAGAGCAGTAAATCAAAGCTCAAAAAATGAGATATGCCTGTGTATTATCATAGCAATAGTCACCATGTGCTACAATCTCTACAATTGATTTTTCTAACTGATTTCTCCTATCTAACTGCAATTCTATATCGTTTGAACAACAACTCCCCATTCAACCACCACCAAACAGCACCCTAGCTCTGCTTCTTTCTATTCTCTACTTCTAGGAGATCAACAATTTTAGATCCTGCATATAAGTGAGATCACATGTATTTGTCTGTGCCTGACTTATTTCACATAACATAATGTCTTCCAGATTCATCCATGACAGGATTTCACTGAAATGGCAAGATGGCACATAACTGTTTTCACCTCAAAAATGATTGCTATGTGAGGTGAATGCATTTGACTAACTAGATTTAACTATTCCAAAATTTAAACATACTTTAAACCATTATTCTATACACAAAAATACAATTTAATCTGTTGATGTAAAACTAATATTTACCCTGATTTACACACATACATTATGTATGCATATAGTATGTGTGTATACATATATTAAATGCACATGTTTGTGTCCATTAAAGAGTCAATGACCACCTCAGAAACAATAAGCCTTCTTGGAACCTAGCATCAATGTAGTCTTGAAATGCTACTTCTGATCAAAATACTATGACTGCTTGGAAAAATGTGCAATGACATATCTGGGACAGCATAGGTCCCGGCTAGTCTAGAGTACCTTGTTGTAGCAACTACTAATGAAAATATCAAAGATTACTAGGGTAGTGTTAAAAAGTGCTGGAGTTAGGTCAAAAGCAGTTCCCATTGCCCAAAGATAGGACCATTTGTTATGTAATAAGTACAATGCTTACAATCAACTCAAATATATCATTATACTATATTGAATATGGATAAATAAGTGTAAATAAAAAGGATTGAACTTATGACCATGGGGTAAATGAATAATAGATGAGAAGAGTGTCTTCTATGATAATATTTCAACTAAAATTTGCAAGAAATGATAAGATCGAAATATCACTAGTTAGGAATTCCCAGAAAATTTGTGAAGTTAAACATTTAGTATTAAGAGCAGACAACTTCACTGAAAGACAAGCAATAACACATTTTGTGCCTCTCTAAAAAATAAATCAATACTATTATAGTCTTCAAAGGAGTTGAACATGAGTCTGATTAAGCCACTGGATATAACTTGTCAATTTGCAGGAAACAGGTAGAAGAACATACACAACTTTACTGAGTTTGAAATCAGTAGAATCCAGACTCCTGTGAAATCTTTTAGGTCAAAAGATTCAGGTTCATTAACTGTACTTTTTAAGGGCAAAAGAATTGCAGGAAACCTGTAGATACAAAATTCTCAAAAACATACCAAAATTTTTAAAGGAACACATCTGCAAAAGTACAATTCCTGGAGATATACAACTTGGTTATATCACTCTAAAGAAACACATGGAAGTGTTTATCATAAAGGTTAAGATAGCATTTACTTTCTGGTGAGAGTATAGTGATAGGGATTAGAAATGTACAGGGTCTTCAAAGTTGGCTGGCAAAATTCTTGATTTGGGTGATGGATATTCATCACCATTATTAAATCCGCCCAAATGCATGTAGTGATATCATGAAATACAAGAGATTTTCTGTTTTAGAAACCTTCTGTTTCTCTCATAAATTAGCACTTGTAACACCTATCCTCCCAGATATTTTTCTAAACTTTTCCATGTACATTAGATAGATAGATGGTAGATATGTAGGTAGATAGATAGATAGATAGATAGATAGCGGTATACATATGCAACATATATACAAGGTTTATATGTATTTGTGTTATAGAAACTCAATTAATCTATACACATTATTACTCTTCAACTCTCACTAAAGACAGTCGAAGCTGTATTTCCTATAAGACAGCTACAATAGTCTCATTCTTTTGAATTCCCATATATTTCTTGGGATGGCTTAAAATTATTTTATTTACTTTATTAAATTTTATTTACTTTATTAAATTTTATTTACTTTATTAAATATTGTATTTTTGCAAAATATTTCTAAAAGATGAAAATAGCAATAAAATGAAGACTCATACTGGGAAAATAGATTTTCATCTTTGAAGTGGTCTATATATCAGATATTGTTCCGGCCTCTGGAATGGGTTATCTTACTGATCAACTTGGTTATTCTCAATTTCTTGTTCCATTTTATAATATTTATTTTAATTTTTATATGTAATAATTCCAGTATCCACAGTGTTGAGATCCTGAGATTATGCAAACTAATATTTCCATTTGATCTGGTTTTCTTGGGTATTTGTGACTTTTTATTACTTATTTTGCTTTTTCCTAGCAGAAATTTCATATGCTTTTGGTAGACATCTGGCAAAGATACTATGCTAGAATGATTTTCAGTTGAACTCTGAATTTGATGTTGAGACTTGAAATTTCTCATCACTAACTTTTCAATGTTCACTTAAGAGTGCGTGGAAAAAACTAAAAGTTAATAGCAACAACCAAAAGATCTGTGTTTAATACTGTGGTAAGTGTATTAAAATGTGAGTTAGAGATGACTGTGCTTTTTTTGTTCCATAATACTGATAGTTTACTGGAGTTTCATTCATTATCTCATTTTATAATCAAACGTATAGAAAGTCAATATTAACATTCCACGGTTAAGGAAAATTTGGGTCATAATATTTGGCTAACTTCTTGCAGCTTTACAGCTGGTGCTTATTTTTCTGCCACCTCTCACACCATAGGGTCTGGAGGAGGGGAATTGTCTTCATTTTCTCATTACCATTTTCAGGTCATTTCTTTTCTCTCTTTAAACCCTAGGTCTTCTGGAGGCTCTGCTTGCACACTATACTCCTGTTGCTTCTCTTTTTTTTTTTTGCCATAAACAGTCTCCATGGTTATTCTCTTGTTTTCTATCTTAGTACCCAGCTCATTCTCTTGCTAACTTTATTCCTGTCATTATTCTGTGTGACTTCGTTATTGATGTTCTAATACTTCGCTTTCAAAAATCTCATATTCAAGCACCCTACTCTGGCCACTACATGTTCCCTTTCATATCCATGTTAGCTTCTTCTCCCCAACAACATTTTGCCTCCAATGAACAAATTAGTTCTTGGACCTAACCATTCTTCACTGCCATCTGCCTTATCTTTTCTCTCTTTAACCATGTTAGCCTCTGTGATTAATCACTTTAATCACTCCTCAGAAGCCCTCCACTCCTTTACCTTTCTCTAGTGCTTTCAAAACTTCACTGGCAAAATTCCAGTCCTGATTAAGCTCATCATTCTGCTTACTCTGTGCATGCACCTGCATATTCAACTAGGTTTGAAGGAAAAAATGCAACCATGCTGTTTTGTTCTTTAAATTTATAGTCATTATTCTGCAGTGGGCACTCAGGAGCCCTAAGCTCTCCTGCTGTATTTCTTTACTAAACTTGTTTGCCTTATCATCAAGATGACTTTTCTGTTTCCTCTATCTTTCAAACATCTTAAACCCTCTCACACTTTTCACTGGCAGTTAAATATATTTTTGCTTCACTGGTAACACAGAAGTCACCAGGAGAAATGTTTTCTCCTTTCTGTTATTAATTCTTTTGGCTTCCATTTATATGTACACATTGCTCTTTGAACCAGTTAGGATGCTTTTGCCAGCAAGAAGCAAAATACACTACTAAATGGGGTTTTTAACATCACATTACTGAAAACCAGAGATGTGTGCTTTCAAGTTTGGTTAAATTCCGCAGCTCAACAATATTTGACTTTTGGGTAGATTCTCTATGATTCTCTTAATTATAAGATTGTGGCTACAGCTCCATCATGTCTTCCTTGATCAAAACTTATATAGCTAGTGTTTCTCCTTGCATTTCTCTTTCAATCAAGAAAGAAAAGAAAATCTCCCCAACTTTGAAGAAACTTTGCCATGTATTTCTTTGAGCATATATGTTACAACCAAAACCAAATCATTTTCCAAAAAAAAAGTCAGTTTTTTAAAGTGATTTATATTTTCTCAGGAAAAAACAGAAAGTTAGGGAAATACACTACATTTTACAACCTGTTGATCTGTAATTGGTCCTCTTACTGGAACAGCTGTCAATAACACTAGCTATTTAACCAAAACCAAAGTGTTCACCCCAACAGAATGGAAGAGGCAGAGAACATAAGAATTTACAGCCTGATTCTCACTGGAGAGGAAAACTTGTCATCTGGCTTTGCAGAGAAGGTTCCACCTTATGCTCGTAGTACATTATCTTTACCATGTGCTAAGAATGAACATGTATTATAACATTAATATTATAAAATTAAAGAGTATCTGCTTTCCAGGCTGAAGTGTTTAATTCATTATTCTAGTCTGCTTTAGTCCTTTGTAATTTGTGATAATTATACTTTTCTCTTTAATACAAAAATGTATAAAAACAAAAATTTGAAAAGGCAAAGAAAAAAAAAAGATATGTCATCATTGGTTAGGCCCAGTCCATTGAAGTGTGGTCCACTGATGCTTGGAAGATCTTAACATAATTTGGTATATGTTAGAAAGAATAAAGAAGGAAATGCTTTTGGAGACAATGATACTATATATTACTCCTTTATATTTTACTCTCTCCAGTGTTAAAATGAATGGGTTTTTCTCTATAAACTCCTACATTTATGCCCTGGATTCTATCTCCTCTTAGTTACTCAAGGATTTTGTTTTTCAAAAATTGCCTATTTCCTCCATATCAACGATTTCACCATTGTTAAATAATTATTGCCTTCAATATACAATTGTAATATAAGATTTCTTAGATGACAAATTCACCCATTTGTATCACCTATTGTATCAGAGACAATTTTTCAAAGTGTTGTATATAATCACTCTTCCACTACCTCCTTATTCCCCTTAGTCAGAAGAAATTATGGGCCATCTGTTACATTTTAAGCACTTTTGAAACATTAAAATTATTATGATTATTGTGTTTTACTCTCAAAAAGTCCTTTGAATGTGTTTGCCTAAGCTCTACTGACTTCTTTTTGCCTGCTTCTACCTTTGTTAATTATAACAGTATTTATTCTTTCAATGAATACAAAACAGAAAAAAATGAGGCTGGTAGATGAAGGATCTGGAGGAGATAACAAGTCTCTGGAAAACATCAGTAAACTTGGGAAAGTATTGGAAAGGATGGGATCAAGGATGCATCTTCGTATGACAGCCTGTCATGCCATTGGCTTTAGAGAGTGTGGTCTTCTATTAAATGTAGAATGCTACTTACATTTTGTGGACTCCCAATTTATCTAGTTAAGTGCTTTGCTTATATATAAGTCCAAAATTGTTACATGTCAAATTTAATTTTTTAAGAAAGAGAAAAAAAAGAATCAATTTTTAATTTAGTTTTTCATGTGGCTTTCATTGCTGCGACGTTTTGTTGTGTGCATGGTGATGAGGTTTGAACCCATTTCCCTGTGCATGTGAGGCAAGTGCCGAAACCACTGAGCCACTGCTTCAGCCCCAATTTTAATTTTTTTAAATTGTAGAGTTTTTTCCTAATTTAGTGACTTCTTGATGTCCACAAGTCACTAAATTAAAAAAAAAAAACAGTAAATAACAGAAAGATCAGTAGAGTAAAGAGAATGGGGTGGGGAGGGGAACCACTAGAGACTGAATTAGAATAAGTTATACAGTATGCTTTTATAAAAAATATCAATGTTTACCCTATTGTTAAGTATATCTAAAAACAACAGGGGGTAGGAGGAATGGGAGGAAAAGGAGAAATACTGGGCACTGAGTTAAAACAAGGTATATTCTAAGCTTTTATAATTATGGCAATGTATATTCTATTCTCATGTATATCAGAAAAGAACAGGGGGTAGGAGGAATGAATGGGAAGGGGAAAACTGGGGACTGAATTAGAACAAGTCAAACTCCATGCTTTCTTAATTAGGTAATTGTGTATGCTTAAAATATCACATATACCTTTCTAAAAACAATAAAAATTATATATTCAGAAAGACTAAACACATATCACATGTGATTCATACCACCACATGGTATGAATGTGGTGATAATTTATTATCATTGTTTTACTGGAGATATGATTTGGGACCCTCACTTAATCATCAGTAAAATGGGCATAAAGGCCATTATTAATGATGTTAGTTTAATGATTTATTTAATTAATTTGATATTCAGCATATAGCAAGCGTGTTTGTGTTAGCTGTTAATAATATTGTTGTCACTGTTGTTTTAAAGTGAGAGAAACAGAGGTTCCGAAAGGTTAGGACTGCTTAAGTACAGAATGATGTGATCAGAATCCAGGTTTCATTTATTTTAATACAATGATCTTTCTATTTTACAGTTTTGTTGGATAAAGTGGGTATTGCTTACCATGGATTTTAACATAAATTCAATTTTAGACAAAGTTTTATTTCCCTTGGGAGAGTGATATTTGTCTTCTTTCCTGACAATAAGAATTTTAAAAACTGATTAGTTTTACCTCTCTTCACTAGCTGCTGAAGGGATGAATCAAATTTGAAGTGTGATCATAGCAATTATCTCTCTTTATTGCCTTCATCTTCAATGTCTTTATCTGTGTCTTATCTGTATTCTGCTTTGCTCTGGTAATTACATTTTACATATATTTTCTTATTAGCTGTTCTGAATTTCTTAAAAGAATTACTCACCATTGTTGAGCCAATAAATCTTTGCTACTAGTGTTTTTGGAACTTTCAACATAGAGTTGCCCGTTTGAGAAGTAGATAAAGTACAAGCCAATGTCCACCACTGGGAGCTTCCACCCCGTGGCTCTTTATTTAGAGTTCATAATTGAAACGACTATTTGTTTTCTCTGTCTGTGATGTGTTAATATATGCAGAATGATTCTTCCAATTGTCAGTTACACAAGCCTCTTTTTATTTTTAAGGCTCAGCTGCTCTGGGGGACAACAGTCTTTCTTTTGACATGCTTATACCAGGGCTCTTCAAAATTAACATTTGCCACAGAGCCCATACATGTTTTTTCAATCTCACTCTTGAAACTGAGATATACATGCAGCAAAGTAGAAAGAGTGCATTACTCCTATAAATTTTAAGAATTATTCATTTATGTTTCTACCTTTTTCACCACCACCCAGGTCAAGGTGTAGAGCGTTTCTAGTGCTCTATGAGATTCCTTTGTGTCCTATTTTATCTATACCTCCTTCCCTGGGGAGATATTGTCCATTCATTCTGCTTTCTATCATCATCATCAGGTAGTTTTGAGTGTTCTTGATTTTCTGTAAATGAAATTATACATACAGCATGAGCTTTTTACTGTATGTCTTGGTTTGTTGTTGTTATTCAACAGAGTAATAATACTCACCCATATTTTTTCTTTTGTATTTTTTATTTACCTGTAAATTACTATGTTTTGCAAACACAATTGATTCTTTTTACATGATGTTATGCCTATCATATGAATATATGTAGAGATATAATCCCTCCATTTACCCCTTGAAGTGTATTTAAGCTGTATCCAGTTTGGGATGATTATGAGTAAAGCTACCTTGAATATCCCACACTATGAAGGTGAGGAAAGATGAGGCAAAATGGAGAAAACAACACATTTGAGTTTCCTTAATTCCTGAGTTTTTGTTGTGAATATCCTCAATTTTTATATAAAAAATGTTATAAAGGAGGAGTTCTTGCAAGAGAAGGAGAAAGGAAACAAAAATACCTATAATGGTATAGTTAGGATAGAATAAGAGAGCCTCATTTAATATTCAAACATTTATCTATCCATCATAATCACACAGGTAATAGAAAATTTAATTTTCCTACAGCCAGAGCTCACCTTATTTTCTTTATACCTTCAATATCATAGAGGAAAAGGATACAAATACTTAGCAGTGGCTATCAGAGACTTCTCATCCTCAGTCTTAATTTTCATTCTTTTCCCTTTAATGCTGTTCCTCTTTGGTTATCGAAGAAGAGGCAGTGGATGCCCAGCGCTCTTCCAGCTCTATCATTATCTGGAGCTCAATGGCAATTTCTCTCTACATACATACTGCTTTCCCGTGCACACACAGTGTTCCCTTACTTATCTTATGTAAATGGTGATGTCCCACAGGAATGTTGACTTTAAAAGATCCTCCAGGCTTTCTTCTCTACAAAATTATCTTATCCATTATACATACAGGTTTTGTGTTATCTTATTCACTGATATTGCTGGTAGATTAAAATGTATTTTTAAAAGTTCAGAATGGTTTCCACATTTATCTTATCTTTCCATTCTTTATCTGTAATGCTTCATTTTCTTATCAACTTTTTACAGAGATGTGAATTTTTGTTGGGTTTATCATTTTATTACCATTCTTCAGTATTTTAGACTCTGTATGTGAGTTTTGAATTCTTATCTATTTTCTTTGCTGTGATTCAGGATCTAAATATACATTTTTCTATCACAAAGGAGTGAAATGATATTACTGACACAAAGGTAGGGCTGTGCAGGAGAAGCAAGCAAGGGTAACACAGTGTTTTCCAGGGTTTACTGGGACTGAGGACTGCATATTGATAAAGTAACCCTATTATGATATAATTTATCGGCATTAAGTTATATAAAATATATTTAAATATTTATAGAATATCAGTAAAAGTACAGACATCAGTTTTCTTAAGTGTGAACTTGTGTTCTTTGAGTAGCTTTTGGAATCAAAGTAGCACTTCACCCACACCAGTTCACCAATTCCCTGTTATAGGTTATGGGGATAAACATGCTTTATCAAATTTCCTTTCCTTTTTCTTGAAAACAGGGCTGGAAATATGTTCCTATAGTATTCAGTTTTTTAGAGAAGACCTTGGACCTCAGTCCAACCTTAACCATTCTGTACTCATTAACTTTTTCATCTTTCCACAGGTGATTATAGAATCTTCTTTTGAGTAGGGACTGGAATTCTCAATCTGATATAACACATGTGCTGAGCATAGACATCTAGAATTTCAGAAATATATAGAAATAGAACAATCTCCTATCACAAGGGTTTTAAATGTGTATAATTATTTCTCCTTGACATTCTGGATTTTAGGAATTTGGACAAAAATTATCAGTGCTACTTTAATTTGCACATTATCCATGAGCTGTTCACGCAACTGCACCCATCTGGCATCCAAACTGGGCCTGAAGATTCAAGAAAACTTCTCATCTGGCACTTCGGTGCAGTCACTCCTTCTCCTTGTGGTGTTTCATCCTTCAGGGGCTACAGGCTCTCTCTTCAGCAGGGTAATACATAACTCCTCGTAGCATGACTGCTGGCTTTCAAGAGAGAAGAAGTGAATTCTAGATATCTTAAAGTTTAATGGCAGAACAGGCAAATCATTACTTCTCTGTTGTATAATGGCTAAAACAAGTCACAAGCAGCCTAGGTTCAAGGGTAGGAGAAAAGAAATAAACTCCACTTCTTGATTAGAGGTGCTAAAAGGTCTCACTGACAAAAGCTGTAAGATAGAAGATATCATTGCAGCCACCTTTGGAAACACTCTACCTTGTCCAGAATTTAGGTCATGTGTTTTCACTAACCTTCTGCCAATCGGTGTACCTGAGTGTTTTCTTCTAATGTTACCTCATTGTGACTCAGGTCTTATGAAAATTAATCCTGAATCCCAATTCTAGGTCAACTGAATTTGATACACAATTGTATTTTTTTTTCTTTTCATATTGGTGATTTTGCCCAAAGACACTCTACACTGAGCTACATGCCATGCCCAGGCCTTTTACTTTTAATTTGAAATAAGGTCTCTCTAAGTTGCTCCAGATGGCCTCAAACTTGCCTCCTTCTTCAGTCTTCTGAGTAGCTGGGATTGCAGGCATGCACTAGTGTGACTGGCCAGACCTGTATTTTAAATACAGTTTAGATTATTATTATTATTATTAATTATTATTTAGATATCTGAGGTAGAAAATTCCACATCTTAGAAAAGGTTGGAAGGAGTTGAACGATGTTCTTTGTATCATATGGAGACACCATTGCTTGTCAAAAAGATTTTTCGCAGAGTGAGCTATACAATTCAACTCTGAAAATATTACTAATTTTTCTGCTTCTGTCCATAAGAGCTGTTTAAAAATGAAAGATTAGTCCAGTGTTCTCACCCAAGATTTTGCTGGCTCTTTGCTAAACACTCCTCTCTTCTGTCATTGTTTCCAATACCTTCACTAACTCAACCATTCTCTTATAAATGGGCTTCATTTGGCTGATATATCTCTTAAAGCAATCACAGTTCACTTGGAGAAACAGAGCAGCAGAAAATATATGATACCATCTATACTATGTTTTCAGATCCTATAAATATATTGACACTGCTATCTTATATTGAGCTCATGATAAAACAACATCAAGTTTTGTTCATGCTTTCTGTTCTGTCATCTGTCCCTCATCCTACACTCAATATGTATGCCTATTTTGTTGTGTATGAACTCAGGTAAAGTGCCCAGGGACATTTCCAGGAGCACTGAGAATATAAATTCACTTCACTTCATTCAGGTGGAGACCAATATTAAAATTAAGAGATATACAGTTTCAAATAATAATTTCTAAATGATGAATTCATAAATTTTAATGCATCTAAGCATAAATCTTTCATTTTACTTACTCTTTAAATATGCAAATATTGAATACTTTTAGGTAGTAGTGATAAGCTACTACATAACTGGTAGGGGAGTGGGGCAGATCTGGTCATTAAGTAAGGTCATTAATGCTGCATATCTCATAATAAGTGTTTATATTCTTAATGTTTTCTTTCCTAAAAATAAAGGAGCATTAAAAACAAAAACTCTTGAAATAGTCACTTGTGAAATTCCAAAGCAATATTTTGTTATTGTTCTCAGCTCTTCTTATTAAAATATTCTGAGGTTTATTGTTTGTATTAAGTGTTTACATTTCAGATTCTTTATTCCAATACCCACACATGTTTTTCATCCTGCATCCTAAGATATGTTTATTTATTCAGTTAATATTTCGGTTCCTTCTTTTTATAAAATGACTATTCATAGTGAGCCCTCTGTTCTTTCAAATCATTTATTTAGCAGGTATGCTAAATGGAGGGAGCATACAGCAAGCCAGGACATCGGTTCTACCTTTCTGTGAAGTTTGTATTCTTATGGAAAGATAATAAATAAGTAAGCAAATACATAGTGCCATAAAGTTCTAGAGAGAAAATAAAAAAAACAGAGAATGAAAAGAAATCCAAAGCAAGGAAAAGTGAATGTGAGCTATGGCAAAGGCAATAGGAAGAGTTTTTGGAACCTGAGTAATTTTTGTTTGGGTAGAGATCTGACTCCTGGGGAAGTCCAAGGAGATGTTTGGGCAGAGCATTCAGATCAGAGGTGCTGAAAAGGTCTGTGGATGGGTCAAATTTTACATGTTCTAGGGTCACCAGGAAAGTCAGAATAAGCAAAAGAGGACTGGCAGGAGCTGGGGTAGAAGTAAGTGGGAAGGGCAGTACATGAAGTGACTTATACGCCTAGGAACATGTGACAAGATCTCAGTTTAAATGTGATGGGAACCTAGTAGGCACTGTTGGTGCTATACTTAGGAAAGTTCTCTGAACCATTTATTAGGTTGCTAAGGAGCCTGCCAGTTTTACATAAGAAATGCAGTGAGAAATAATTTGTGGTAGGTTCAAATTATAGTGCATGTAGTTTTGCTGGTTGGTTCATATAGTCTACAATTCCAGAATTCTAGAATTATCTGTGGTACCTAATATAGCAACATATTGAATCCCAGCTAAGCCCCAATAGAAGAGTCACTAAGCAGATGCTTTGGACTCTGGATCAAGATTACACGTTATGCAGAATTTAAATGTTCATTGCTCAAAATGTGTCTCAGCATGTCATTGAACTCTAGTAGAGACAGTGCCTGATCATGGAATATCATTCATCATAAGCTAATTATTTTCATCCTCCAACTTATAAGGTTTGGTGAGAACAATAGCAGTTCATTATGCAAAAGAAGTGCTACACTTAGGGTTAATCCTAAATAGATAGCTCAGGGCCTCCAATATTCGTTGTTCCCTCAGTGAAATGATATGTGGGTTTTAGGGGATGTTCATCAGAGCTACCTAATGGAAGACTAAAGATGTGCTCAGATTCAAAGGTGAATTGATCCACTGGCAAAAATCTTTGCTTGTGTGAACTTCAGTCAGTCCCATGTACCTTATCCTAGGTTCATCTGTGTGCTGCCTTGTCAAAATCCTGTTTTAGCTACAAATCCTACTAAGTCAGTTTGTTAAGAACGTCTGCACCCTGATATCTTATTATCTCTGATATCTCATCAAATTTCTCATTTTCTACCCACTCCCAAGGCTATGTCTGATCAAGCTGGACAATCTTCAGTAAGACTCCTGTAAGTTGATTTAGGCAGAATCTCCCTTACCCCTGATGTTTTCTTTTAGTAATTTCTCATTCACTAAATCGTCACTGTAGTTGTCCCTGTAACTATTTCATGGGTCCCAAATAAAATCTGCCTTACTGTGCTTTGCAAGTATTGAATATTTTTTTCTTTAACATCACAAAAAATTTTACATGAGTGTTCATAGCAGTATTATTCAAAATAACCAAAAAGTGGAAACTACCCAAATGTCTATCAACCAATGAGTAGAGAAAAAAATGTACATCCACAAATTGAATATTATTCAACCATGAAAGTAAAGTAGTGATACATATTAAAACATAGATAAACCTTGAAACCATTATGCTAAGTGAGAGAAGCCATTTGTAAAGGACTAGATCTTATAGGATTTCATTTAATTGAAATACTCAGAATTGGCAAATCTAAAGAGACAGAAAGTAGATCAGTGATTGCCTAGGGATAGAGGACATATAGGATTTGGGTGGATGGATAAGAAGTGAGACTTTATTTAGGCAGTAATGAAAATGTTATAAAATTAATTGTGATGATGAATTCACAATTTTGTGAATATACTAAATGTCATTGCCTTGTACACCTTAAATGGGTAAATTGCATGGTATGTGCATTGTAGCTCAATATAGTTGCTGAAAAAAAAGTAAGAGTAGCTGATGCTGAAATCTTAGGTAGGATTACTATATACTTTTGCTCTGCCCTGATCCTATAGATAATTTCTGTGAACCAAAACCTTTAGTTCAGTCTTATGATACCTCAAACCCAACCAAGTCATGCTGGACTTCTGACCTATAGAACAGTAAGCTAATTAATGAAAGCTGTTTTAAGCCACCAAGCTTCTGATGATTTATTAATCAGAGAAAACTAACACTGATGGTCTTTGAAAGGTTTATCTCGAATGCCAGTCTTATAAAGTTGGTGTAATCTTGTATTCATACAGAGAGAGAGAGAGAGCGTGAAATTAGGTGTTGAACCCAAGGATGCTTTTCCATTGAGCTACATCTCCAGACCTTTTTATTTTGAAACAGGGTCTAAGTTGCTGACACTGCACTGCACTTAAACTTGCCATCCCTCTGCCTTAGCCTAGTGAGTTATTGCACCACCATACCTAGCTTATAGTGTATACTTCAATGATGATTAAAATGGCAATTAAATCATACTGTGTTTCAAGAAGTAGGAATAGAGGGGTGAAAATAGAAGTTGAATATATCGCTGTCACTTTCTATGGCCTGCTTAAGAATTTATTCATTTATCCCCACAACTTTAGGCTGTTTTGGAACCACGGTCCCTGGTTTCCAGGCATGGGACTGTGGGACCAGCCAGAAAGGAAGAAAATAGGTAGTCATAAAGGAAGAAAGCAGGTCAAGTTTAATTAACCCTAAAATGACAATGATCTACCAGTCATTTATAGATGCCTCATGCTGGTAAAACTGTAGACAGTGGGGTTAATTTGTTATCAAGAATTGATTTTCAGGTAGCGATATGGCTGCTGCTATATAATGAGAATGGGCATAATTATACCTGGAATACAGGGGGATTCACTGGGGTTTCCTTTGTTCCATTTATGCCCAGTGATAGCTATGATTAAGAATTGAAGCAACTATAGTCTGACAAAGGCACAATAACCAGAGGTTCTGACCTCTAAGGAAAATGATTGGCCTGATAGTCTACCTACTTAAGCCAGAGGTTCTCAAATGGAAAAGGAGAATTTTGCTTCCTTTCTACCTGAATATTTGGCAATATCTGGAAGCATTCTTTGTGATCATTACTTAGTGGGAGATGTGCTACTGGTATTAGTAGGTTAAGGCTAGGAATGCTGCTTAACATCCTACAATGCACAGGATATCCTTATATCAAAGAATCATGTGGTCCAAAATGTCAAAAGTACTGAGGTTAAGTAACTCTAATCTAGACCAACAGAAGCCATGCTTAAAGGGAATATGAAATAGGATAAGAAAGAAACGATAAATATAAATTTCAGTCTTGGGATTAATTACAGCAAAGGCCTCACCTATTATTTGCACATATACAAATACTGTTACAAGGTGCTATCTGGAAATTAAGTATCTTATGAATGGATCATTGCAGCATAAAATGTGTACCGTTATTCAGGACTCAATACACTTTCCTTGGTCTCTTGTCCCTTAACATTTGTTAGCACAAAGCCCGAACGTCTAATTGCCAGTATCTGTAGATTTTTTCTGAGTGCTATGTATGTATGTGTCCACTGGAGTTGGCTCCTTCTGAGTGTGGGACAGACCAGGAATACCTTAGAATTAATGCCTTTATATCTCAGTCACCTCTCCTTGCTGGAACAGACTCAACAAATGACTAATGGGAACTGAATTTTGTGCTCCTAGAGTGGGATGACTGAGGCACATGGTCTACCGTGGCTTCTAGAATTCTCTATAGGATTAATTTCCACCAGCTCACAAGGTTGCTTTCTAAGTAATGTACCATTTGTGGCTTCCTCCCTTTAGCTGTCTGCCTCACTCAGTCATCTATGAATGTTCCTTGGGGTCACTTATCAAATAAATTATTTGTACTTAAATCTTATCAATGGATAAACTCAGATTCAGACAGAAAACTTTGGAGATTTTTAAATGGGGGGAATGATATCATCTCAATAGTATTTTTAAATGGCAACTACAGTTATTTTGTGACTTATGGACAGTCGGATAATAGAGTAATCTGGAAAAACTAGACAGAAGGCTACTTTGCTAGGTCAAGGCATTGGATTGGGGAGGACCTGGTTGGTCTAAGGATAGTGTTGGGGATAGAGAAAAGTGTCACATTTGGGCATGGATAATTAAGTGTGTTCTAGAGAAAATCAGTAGGAGAAATCTGCTCATACAGAAGTGCCCGAGAGATAGGAAAAGGCAGAAGAAATAAAGATTTCTTTTGGCAGGGTATGTGTTCACTTTGTGAGCTCTATTAGACATTTTGGGTTAAATGCTGAGTAGAGAGTTAAGTGTGTGCATCTAGAGCTCAGGAAAACGTTCAGGATGTTAAGTATGGTATAATATACATGTAAATAACACTTAACCTACTACTTAACCTAGAAAAGAGAGTTTTGTAGTAAATATTTAGCTAATTCTACTTGGTATTGTGAGAAATAGAAAGTTAGATGGTCCAATTTCAGAATATAGTATTTATCCTTAATGGGAGTGTAAGTATTAAATTGTAGCCATTTTTTTACTACGCTCTTCCCTTTACCCACCCCGATTTTAAAATTAGCTGATCAAGTAGATTGCACCCCTGAGTTCCTCCTATCAGGGCACAGATAGCACTGCATTAGGAATAAAAACAAGCAGACTGGGGCTGGAGCAGTGGCTCAGTGGTTATGGTGCTTGCCCAGCATGTGTGTGTATGCAGGTTTGAAACCCAGCACCATGTACACAACAAAGTCTGAGCAATGAAAGCTGTGTGAAAAACTAAATAAAATTGATTCTCTCTCTTTCTCTCTTTCACTATCCCTCTCTGTTAAAAAAACAAAAACAAAAAACAAAAACAAGCAGACTGCCCACCGAATGTATTTGCCAGCCACAGTCCACAGCACACTCTTCTAGCAGAAATAAAGAAATAAAGTTTGTCATGCCGACCTAATTCTGAGTATATTTGATTTCTTGCAGTACTTTGGTATTTCTAACAGTATTGTACTTGTACTTGTATATTTGACATTGAGGAAACAGCCATTGATATTTAGCGGAGACTAAATAATTTCTTCATCTATGTTTTATAATTTTTGTAGTAGAAATCTTTCAATTCATTGAATAAATTTATCCAATTTTTTCTTTGTTTTTTGAGACAGGGTCTCACCATGTTGTCCAGGTTTTCCATTTTAAAAATTATTTTTGGTGCTGGGGATTGAACCCAGGGTCTTGTACCTGGTTAGACATGTGTTTTACAATTGAGCTATGTCACAAATCTCATGAATGGAATTGCTTTCTTAATTTCCTTTTCAGTAAGTTGGTGTATAAAAGACACTAATTTTTAGGTACAGGTTGAGTAGCTCTTAAAATGCTTAGAACAAGGAATATTTCAGATTTGGGAGAATTTTTTTCCATGTTAGTATATTTTCATAAATGTTATCTTTGAGTATCCCTAGTCTGAAATCTGAAATGCTCCAAAATCTGAAAATATTTTAATATTACTTTAGCACTCATTTAAAATGTTTCAGATTTTAGAACACTTCAACTTTTGGATTTTTGCATTAGGGGTACTCATCTTGTATTAGCTAGTCATGCTAAAAAACTAATTGCATACATTTTTTTTTGTACTTTGCATGTTTTAAAGAATTTCCAAGTTTATCAAATGTGTGTATTTAGAACATGTTTTTCAATCAGCACATAATATTTCATCTCTTGCATGGCTCCACAAAAACATCATTATTATTAGATATTCAGTAAATGTACAATTTTTGTCATTATAATGAGTAATCTGATTTTCATTTTCCTTTACCACAAGTTTAACTACAACTCTGTTCATTTTCCTTAGATAGATTCATAAAAATTAAGAAGGTATTTAAGATTCTATGGTAGGGGCTGGATTAAGATTCTATGGCTCTGTGGTTATGGCGTTTGCCTGGCATGTATGAGTACACAGGTTTAAACCCCAGCATCCACATACACAACTAAGTGTCAGAGCAACGAAATCCATGTGAAAAACTCAATAAAAATTGATTCTCTCTGGCTCTCCCTCTCTCACTGTCCTCCTCTCTTTTTAAAAAAATTTTAATTAATTAATACTACATACCTCTTTTGTGTTGGAGTGTTTCTGCTTACTTATCATTTATTTTCATGTGCATAATATTGTACCATCTTTATTATACTTGTTGACTGTTGGTTTTTAAAATTACATTTGAACTTTAAATCATTTTAAATTACCATTACTTTGCCATCCTTTATTCTCTTCAGTCCCTAGGATTACAGGTATGCATCACTGGCTTTTTAAAGTTTTTAATAGAATTTTATATGGCTGCATTTCTATATTCATAAGACATTTTTAGTTAATTATGAAGTTCTTCATATTTTGTTGTTTGTATGCATGGAGATAATTTTGTAAAATATTTTCTATCTGGTTATTGCTGGAATAAAATAAGATGTTCCATTTGGGTTTTAAGTAATTACATTTGTTTCTAAAGTTAATAAAAGAGCTATATATTTTGGGGGCTAATTATTGGAGATATTTCTAACAAATATGTGTTAAAAACATGTAATATGGGGCTGGAGCAGTGGCTCAGCAGTTATAGTGCTTTTCTGGCATGCGAAAGTATATGAGTTCAAACCCCAACACCACCTATACAACAAAGTGTTGGAGCAAAGAAAGCCACATGAAAAACTAAATTAAATTGATTCTCTCTCTCTCTCTCTTTGTTCTTCTCTCTTAAAAAAAAAACAAGAAAGCATATGATGCTGGTATGCTGGTATACATTGAGCCTACCTGTTCCATCAGTGTGTGAATAATTTGTCTGGGTGAGCCTCTGTACCAAAGTATACATTTATTAGAAAGAACTGGGGAAGGCAAAGTGGAGACTAGTAAAAGCAGGAAAGATTATAGCAGGCATTATTAAAAATAGCAATTATTTCAAACAAAAATGCTATTTGCAATGAATTACAAATGTCATTGGCAATGTGATACATGCAAGCATAAAAAAGTTTCATATTTTATAGGATGAGAATCTTGATAGGTCACTTTTACCATTATCAAAACAAATACAAAAATAAATGGAGTAATTATGGGATTTAAGTTGTTCAAGAGTATTAGCAATTTAGTTGTGAAAGATCTATGTTTAAAGGAAAACCCTTACTTATCTGGGGAGTGTAATCAACAAAAAATAAAAGAGGTTTTAGTTACAGAATGGCAGAGCTTAGTGTTTGCTTACAAATATCAGTATAAATAAAGACTTATTTATTGTCTTGTGTTGTAGTTGTTCACTTCATCCAAGTTCATAATGAGGGAATGAAATAAAGTTAAGGCAGGAGAACTTTGATTGTGCAGAAGAACTTGCATCTGAAAGTGCATTTTGTAATGTTGTAATGTACTTTGGGTACCTAGCTGTACTTTACCTTAAAACAAAGACAGGTGAACTTCTGTAGAGTTTCACATTTTAGTCTCTGTGGACCAGTTTCATTCGTGACTACTCAATTCTGCCTTTGTAGGACAAAAGCAGCCACAGACGAAAGCAAGCAAGTAGGTGTGGCTGTGTTCCAAGGGAACTTTATAAAAAGAGTCAACAGGCTGGATTTGGGTCAAGGTTGTACTTTCCCAACCCTATTTTTAAGGATTGGCAGCCAAGAATATAAACTCCTCTTTCAAGAGAGAAAAATTTTGGGGTAGTTACATTTGGCAGCTTTCAAAATATGGTTGGAACCCAAAGATTTTGCACGCACATCTTTCTGTTCTACCTGATCCTCTTCTGTTGACACTGCTGGGCAGCTGCAAATTCCAGTCTCCAGAGCTGTTACTCTGAAAAGGGTGGCATGGTTTCCTGTTGATGTTACTCATGATAATTGTTGGATCTCCTGACAGATTTTTTTTCTTTTGTGATTTAAGCATAAAGTTTGTTTTTATTATATTGAGTTAAATAGATTAATATGCTGATCTGCTTGACATCATTCCCTATATGGGAAATTATATCACCTGTAACTCCTATTAGTTAAGCTACTTTACTTTCTGTCCTAAAGGCCTGCTCAAGCCCAGGACCAGAAGAGTGTACTTTATTCCAGGGAAGCCCAGCCCCAGTCTGATCACTGTGCTAAGATGAAATAGCCCAAGGTTTACAAAATGCAAAGCTCCCAGAGGCCAGGGAGATAATGTAAAAAACTGACAAAGATCAAAGTAAAATATATGGCCTCTCTGTCTTCATTGAGTCCACTTATGACTTTTCTTGAGTTAATCACTTTTTCTGAGGTCATGGCAACTGCCTGTCTGCTCTCTGTTTTATATGACTTCTACTTTTTGAGAGTCTACATGTAAGTAAGAACAGGTAGTACTTTCTTCTCTCTGGTTTGTTTTACTAATGATAGTGGTAAAACACTCTCAAGAGATACTGGACAGGGGCAGCAAGGTGGCTCATGCCTATAATCCCAGAAACTTGGGAGGCTGAGGCAGGAGGATCAGAAGTTCAAAGTCAGCATCAACAACTGAGGTCCTAAGCAAGGCCCTGCTTCAAAATAAAATATAAGGAGGGCTGGGGATGTGGCTCAGTGGTTACCCACCACTGGGTTCAATCCCTAGTACCAAGAAACAAAAAAAAGATAAAAAATGGATGCTGGACAGAGGCTGGAGGGGTGGGTCAGCAGTAGATTGTGTGGCATGTGTAAAGATCCAGGATCCATCCCCAGCACCACATACATAACTAAGTGGAGAAAAAACAAAAACAAGATGAAAAAATAAAATTAACTCTCTTAAAAACAAAACAATCAAACAAACAACAAAAACAAAAATGAATGCTAGCCAGCAGGCAGTGAACTGCAGGTAATCTGTGGCATACATGAGTTAGGTGTATTAAATGCATGTTTGAATCACAATGTTCTAAACTTATGATGGGTTTACTGGGATATAGCCCCATTGCAAATCAGGAGCATCTGTAGTTCCTTTTCTATTTCTTACTCTCTAAAATAAGGGAGTGGATAAAAACAAAGATAAAAGGCAAAAGAATCTCGTCCTTCATGTAGGACACAGTTGGGAGTGGTGTCCACCTGGACAGCATAGGTTCTGGCTGAGGGCCACACTAATCATCCCCAAGTAATAGTTACCTTGGAAGAAATACTGATTGTTGCCAGACCCTGTGAAGTTTTGTTTGTTTGCTTTTGTCCAAGGGATGGCAATTTTTTTTCTTTTTGGTAAAAGTTTTCCAATTCTTGAATGTTGGGAGCTATTTCAATTTTTTTCCAACCCTATGGTGGACCAACAGTGTGTAAACTTAAAATAAAACATATCTGAAGTTTTAAAATGATCATTGAGCCACTGTTTATAATCTCTTTAGTAAGCTTTGATTTTTCTTCTTTGGGAAAATTAAATTTGGAACACAAAAAGCCATAAACTAGGTTTGTATAACAGATATAACAAGAGGAAAGGAAACCAACAGATGACCATGCAGAGCAGGAGCCATGTCAAGATGAAGTCATCTGTATGTAGAACATATAGTGAGTAAATATTTGCTTTTCAGTGCAAATAAATAAATCTTCAAGTAAAATATTTGAGTTACCATAAAGTATAAATAAGCAGAGTAATTCAGTAATTCAGTTGGCAGTAAGTCAATTGAGAGAAAAGACATGCAAATAAAAATAGAAACTAAAAAGATCAGTTAGTCCATGAGAGAGAAGAGAAGAGATCTGGTCCACGGTGTTGCCTTGTCCCTCCTATGCAGCTTTTTCGTTCTAGTTCTAGATCTTTTTCATAAGTTACTTTCAATTAAATATTCTGAGCTTGAGTGGATTTCTTTTGTTTGCAATTAATAGAATTGGAACCAAGCATATCACGTCTTCAAGTGTATCTTATTGTCATTGGATAAGTAAGTGCAAGGCCATGGTGGTTGATCTTACATGAGAGCTCCTAAAAAACTCATATGTGAAATATATACAACTAGAAAACATAAGAATTGTTTACCATCCAAGAATGTACTTTGTTATAAATTAATTTGAGTTTGTAGATGTTGCTATTTGTCATTCAAAAACTCTGATGCAATGTTTGGTATATGTTATGTTTTGGAAGAAAATTTTTCTCCCAAAGCTCAATATGAGAGACAATGCAACATGACTGAGAGGTGAAATGATTGGGTTATGAAAGCCTTAACTCAATCAGTAAATTAATCCCCTTAGGGATTAACTGGTAAGTGAGGGTAGGTAAGGTGTGTCTGGAGGAGTTGTGTCATTGGAGGCATGCTTTTGGGGTGTATATGTTGTATGTGGCATGGAGTCTCTCTCTGCTCTGGGCTGCAAGTGAGACAGAACATCATGGTAGAAGAGGGTGGTGGAAGGAAGTGGCTCAAGTCATCACATTACCAAGCAGAAAGAGACTCCATGCCAGATACAATGTATGTGCCCCAAAGGCATAGTCCCATTGGCATACGTAAGTGAGAACATGTAGTGTTTTTCTCTGTCTGGCTTATTTTACTTAGCACAATTTCCTCTAGGCTTCTTTGTGTTTTTGTAAATGGTAGGATTTCCTTTATAAAGGATGAATAATATTCCACTGTGTGTGTCAGGGGGTAATGATAATTTTTAAAAAGTCTATTCATCTATCAATGACACTGGACTAATGTTATGTTTTGACTATTGTGAAAAAAGCTGCAATGAATAGTATTATAGATATAGCTTCAAAACATTCCATTTCTTTTGGATATATACCCAGAAGAATGATTGAATCATATGGTACCCTTATTTTTAGATTTTTGAAGAAATTTCATACTGTTTTCTAAAAAAAACTGTGCTAATTTATAATCCAACAGGGCAGTAGCACTCCGTTTTCTCCACATCCTCACCAACACTTACCATTTGACATTTTGATAATAGTCATTAAAACAGGAGTGAGACCTCACCTTGACTTTGATTTACAATCCCCTGATGATTAGTGAAGTTCAGGACCTTCTCGTGGGCCAGTTGGCCATTTCTATGTCTTCTTTGGGAAATATCTATTAAGAGTTTTTGCCTGTATTTTCATCAGAATATTTGTTTGTTTCTGTTGAATTGTATGAGTTACGTATAATATGGTTTGCAAATATTTCCTCTTATTGCATAGACTGTCATTTTATTTTGCTGATTATTTGCTATGCAGAAACATTTTAATTTGTCCTAGTACCATTTGCTTATTTTTCCATTGATTTCCTATGTTTTATCAAAAAAAAAATCTTGCCCAGACCATTGTTAAAGGGTTTTTTTCTCTTGTGTTTTTAATCAATTTTGAATGTATTTTTGTGTATATTGTAAGAAAAAAGTCTAATTTCATTCTTTTTCATGTGTATGTCTGTTGCCCTAGCACCATTTACTAAAGAGACTGTTCTTTCCCTGAGCATATTCTTGGCATTATGGTCAACAATTAGTTGACTGTCTATGTGTGGTTTCATTTATGGGCACTCTCTTCTGTTCCTTTGTTCACTGTGTCTTCTTGTGCATGTATCATTCTATTTTGCTTACTGTTATTTTTATAAGATACTCTGAAATCAGGTAGGATAATGCTTTCAGCTTTATTCTTTTCACTCAAGATTTATTTAGTTATTTAGTATCTTTTATGGTTCCACATGAATTTTGGGATTTTGTTTCTACTTCTGTGAAAAATGTCTTTCAAATTTTTATGGAGACTGCATCGAATCTGTAGATCTTTTTAGGTAATAAGGACATTTGAACAATACTGACTCTTTCCATGAACATGGGATGTATTTTTATTTGTTTGTGTCTTCAATTTCTTTCACCAGTTTTTGATAACTTTCATTTTATAGATCTTTCACATTCTTGGTTACACATCTTCATAATATTTTATTTTTTTGATGCTATTATGAATGGCATTGTTTTCTTAACTTCCTTTAAGAGAGTGTAGTAGTGTATGGAAGCACAGTTGATTTTTGTATGTTGATTTTGTATTTATTTATTAATTCTAATGTTTTTTGAATTTGAATTTATTTATTCTAATTTTTTTGGTGGAGACTACAGGATATTTTAAAAATATGAGATCATATCATGCTGTGCAGATAATTTTATTTCTTCTTTATTTCCAATTTGGATGCACTTTTTTCCTTTGGCCTAATTGCTCTAGCTAAGACTTCAGTACAATATTGAATAGAAGTGGTGAGAGTGGGCATCCTAGTCTTCTTCCTGAGTTTACAGGAACGTTTTTCTGTTTTTTACCAATAAGTATGATATTAGTAATGGACTTGTTATATATGGCCTTGTTACATTTAGATATATTCCCTTTCTATAAAATTTATTGAAATTTTTATTATGAATGTTATGAATTTTGTCAAATGTTTTTTCTGTATCTATGGAGATGATCATAGGTTTTTATCCTTTTTCACATCCTTTATTAATACAGTATGTAAGCAAAAGTACTAATTATGCATTATATAATCCATTTCAAAATATTTTTGAACTTGAAATTCATATTTAGCACATTACTCACAATTTGCAGCTTGAATTTGTGCTGAAGTTTCCTTATCTGTTATGGAGTATAAATACTTCTTATTTTTTCATTACTGATAAAATGTGAGACTGGAAAATCTGGCTTCTGTTCAGTGGGAATTCTTTTTTGTACTACTGGAGCCATTGTATATTCACCATCTAAGATGCTTAGGAATTTGCAACGGGACTAAATAAATACAGTTTGTTGAGCTGGTAAGCATACTACAACAATCATGAAAAACTGGCCCTATAAACTATGAAGTGTGCCATCAGAACCTGTCTTAGTGATGAGGAGAAACTCATTTAAGACATTTCTTTTGAAAATGGATGGAATAACAGATGGGAGAAAGTAGTCCTGATAGGCACCTTTACTCACTTTTTTATTGCAAATTAGTGTGTTTGGTGGTTCATAGTTTATTACTTGCTATTTAACCTACATTTTCCTAGGTAATGTTGTGCCAATGCATTTAAGAACTTCAATTACAAATAGAAAATGAAATAAACTCTCAAGCAGTTCAGTATAAAATCTATTATAGTATTTAATTGAACAGTTTTTGACACTTTTTTCCTATTAATTTTGAAATTATTTGCTTTTAGTGTTCTAGTTATCCTAAAATATTTATTTTTGAATACATTTACTTTTAAAATTAAAAGATTATATTAAGGGGAAAAAAACAGTAATGAGTGACATTGTGGTAAGAATGATTGACCTTATGAGAATACTTGGGAATCATTTCATTCCACTATAATCTTTGTAATAAATAAATAACATTTTGGGGTAGCAATAATCTAGTAAACATATTAAGAAGGGAAAAATGGGGCTGGAGCATTTGCTTAGCAGTTAAGGTGCTTGCCTGATATGCCCAGGGATGGGTGTTCCTACCCCCAGGACCACGTACTCAATGAGGTGTTGGAGCAACGAAAGCCACATAAAATACTAAATAAAATTGATTTTTTTCTCTCTCTCCCTCTCTCACTGTCCCTCTCTCTCTTAGAAAAAAAAAAGGAAAAAGAAAAGAAATGAAAGGAAAAACAATTTGGTAACAAATGGCACGTACCTATAATCCAAGTAGCTTGGGAGGATGAGGCAGGAGGATCCCACGTTCAAAATCAAATTCAACTTCATAGCAACTTAGTGAGATCCTAAGTCACATAGCGAGACTCTGTCTCAAAACAAAAAATTAAAAGGGCTGGAAGGGGGCTCAGTGTTTACTGCGTTTGCCTGGCATATGCGAGGACATGAATTCGAAACTCAGCACCACATACACAGCAAAGTGTGAGAGCAAAGGAAGTCACATGAAAAACTAAATAAAGATTGTTTCTCTTTCTCACTGTTCATGCTGTCTTAAAAAAAAAAGGAGTGGGGAGGACTGAGGATGTGACTGAGTGCTTAAGCACCATTAAGTTTAATCTCCTATACAAAAAAAAAAAAAAGAAAGAAAAGAAAAGAAAAAAGAAAAAGAACGAAATGAGATGATACATGCAATTGGGTAGTGAATTGAGTAATTAATTTGAGGAATCTTTAATAAAGGGCAGAGCACAGGTAAAACACAAGGGATGATGCAAAACACTGAGACTTGTAACAGCAGCTTTTAATAGCTGTGTGATGAAAATTACCTGGCAAAAATATTACTCTTAAGAAAAAAACTGAGTGAGCCCAGAATGACCCTGGAGGGAGTCAGGAGGGTGATTTCATAGGGTAACTTCACTCTCTGCTTCCCCCTAATCTTCTGTTAATGTTACCCATTTGATGACCTCAGCCACAGTCCACAAAACACAGGGGAGGAGGCAGAAAGGTGGAGAAAGCAACTGAGCAGGTAAATTGAAAGTATTCAGCAGAGTTTAATCTTGATATTTCTTGGTGCTTTTTTGTGGGTAACTTTAGAAACCAGTCTAAATCTGAGACTTCTTATCATTTAAGTAAGATCTTTTACAATTCTGAATTGTCATGATTCTTTGAAATCAGCCCTGGTATCAGTTGGTTTGCAAAATATTTTATTATTTGATGGAATATGTTCTAAATTTCATAGCATTTAAGGTTTACCTTCTATTACTCATAACTTTACATGACTTTATGTCTTATTACTTGCTCTTCGCAGTTCACAAAACCCTTAATTTCAAAGGTGCTTCAATAAGAACTTAAAGCATCTGATATTTTCCTGACTGTGGAAGAATTCTTCTGAACTCCACTGGAATCCATCTTGTTTTATGTGTAAAAATTGTCGCTACATTTAAGTATATATAGCTATTTAACTTAAAATAATATTTTTATAATCTTATAAGTAAAAATTCCAGCACAATTCTAATTTATTTCTAGGTACTTTACTTAGCATAGAAAATTCATAAAGAATATGAATAAATGACTAATACTGATTGAGAACTTTGGGTCAAACTGACTTTGAGATAGACATTTTATATACACTCATTTAAACTTACACAATCTTTATAATATATAAATGTTAGAGTCTGATTTAACAGCAGAGAAATTTGAGGTATAAAGATATTATGTGCTAGGTCTCAGAGGAAGCCATGAAGCCACCATTTGCACACATTCTTCTTTTCCCAAAGCTGAAGTACTTCCTGAAATATATAACAAAATATGTCTGTTCCTCTCCCAATTGCTCCAACAATTTTTATTGTACAACATGTGCCTATGTTGTGAGAAAAGCATAGCAACACCTGTATTGTGTTTGGATTTCAAACTTAAAGGACAACATCTGAAAGTGTAGGATTATAATGAGGTCCTTGCTTATTAAGTGTTTTTTGTTACATCCATAACAAGGTGTTTTTGAGATCTAGAAAGTGCAAGTTAACATTCATAACAAAATACACAAAAGATGGTGTTTATATTTCTGATTTTTATTGTTGGCATATTTTGGGATTAAGGTTTAAGCTTATGGAAGAAATTATGCTGAGTAAAATCAGCTTAACTCAGAGAACCAAGGGTCGGTTGAATGTCTCCACTCATCTGTGGAGGTGGGATCTAGACCCTGGCCATTGAGAAAGGTGGTCTATTATCATCTGTTAAATCCAGATAAGGTGTATTGTTATACAGCCTATACTTTTTTAGAGATATTGTGGGAAGGGGAAGGGAGGGTGGGTAATTGGGGGGGGGGGCTCTCCTGGGGGTAAATCTAATATCCAGAGTCTATTCACATTTTATATTATTTTGTTAAAAACTTTATGGTTGTTCAATAATAAAAATAATAAAATAAATTAAAGTAAAATAAAAAGGTTTAAGCTTGTTGGATCCACAAGAAGACAAATGAGACAAATAACGAAATCTTAAGAGTGTGGTTTTTGTGCAA
>PVKS010008308.1:47860-68989 GCA_004027875.1 Aplodontia rufa | reverse complement strand
AGTAAAGGTACAGGGATGCATGAGTATGAGACTTTTTGGGAATGAGACACTTTGGGTGCAGGGCTTCTTAGATGTGAGAGTCTGGATGAAGGACTCCTTGGTTGTGAGACTGTTTGAATATGGGGACACTTAGTGTGAAGCTTCTTGGGGTGCAGTGCAAGAAACATACAATTAGGAAACATGAGGCTGAGAAGAAGCCCAGGGGAGCTGAGGTGGTCAGGGCTCTGTGGAGGGGCTCAGATAGATTCAGAATGGTTAGGGGATCTCATTTTGGGAGATGCTGAATGCTGGCATGATCATGGTGGGGAGCCAGGGATCAATGGCCAGAAAGGTCTGGGTTTGAGGTGTCAGGCCCAGTGACCAAGTGACCTTGAGAGGAACTATGTGGGATCCATGACTTCTAGAGAAGGACAGATTTTGCCAGCACAGTACACCAGCAGTACAGCAGGACCACACAGCTCAGGCCTGTGTACCTCACACACAAACTACACACTGCACTGATACATACAAACACATCCAAAATGCATGATTCACAAAATCATTTGCCTACATCCCACACTCCACAAACAATACACCAACGAGGCCACAAAATCCCATCCTCATAGTATGCACAGCCGACCTCCATTTCACACATGCCATAGCCCTCACCACCATCCTCCGCACTCCTATGTACCGACACTCCCCAA
Source organism: Aplodontia rufa (assembly GCA_004027875.1). Taxonomy (NCBI): domain Eukaryota; kingdom Metazoa; phylum Chordata; class Mammalia; order Rodentia; family Aplodontiidae; genus Aplodontia; species Aplodontia rufa. The sequence continues at coordinate 68,303 of PVKS010008308.1, read as the reverse complement.
AATCCTTACACACACAAATGACACCAGATACATCACCAGCTCTGGAATATGGACAATAAATACCAAGTGGATCATGTACCTGTGTCACAGCATGGTCCCTCTCTCCTCCATTACACATATTCACAATCATACTTTCAGTTTCCAGCAGGCTGTATGTATGTTCGTATGTTTCTAATTTCTTTTCCCAGGAAGCCAGAAATTACAAGACATCCCAAGCCTAGATCACCCCTAAACCAAGTTCAAAAATGAGGGGAGACACCTCCCCACTCCCAGCATGCCTCTTTCTCATTTCATTCATCTTATAAGACCTGTGTGTCTTCTCTGTGCATGAACAAAGAGGAGAAGGGCATGAAAATATACTACATGCAGGTAAAAATGAAAAAAGGTGTAGCTGTCTCCTGGGAGACACAGGAAACCTCAGAGTCCCTAGGAAAGCAGCCAAGGATGGAAGAAGTGACCATTCCTGAGAAAGTGCGAGTAGGTACTCCCCCCTCTGATGTGTCCACCAGAAATCTCCTGTCTGACAGTGAGCCTAGTGGGGAGGAGAAAGAACATGAGGAAAGGGCAGAGTCAGATAGTCCACCAGGTTCACCCTCAGTGGAGGAGAGACCCAGGGCCAAGACACCTGAGTGGCTGGTGACCATGGAGTGGCTTTAGATGCACAGCCTGCTGCCGGGTCTTTGTCAGCATGGATAGCCTCCAGGAGCATGTGAAGTATGGGATCAGGGAGGGCTTCAGCTGCCATGTCTTCCACCTCACCATGGCTCAACTGATAAGCAATGTAGAATCAGAGTGCCCAAGAAGAGAAGGAGGAGGAGTAAGAAGAGAAGCAAGAAGAAAAGGAGAATAAGGAGGAGCAACCCACAAGGGAAGACCCTGGCCTGAAGAGACCCTGGAGCCAGTGTCCAGGCTGTGTGTTTGATTCTCCAAAGGACAGGAAGTGAGCATGGGCTGGGTCTGCTAAGGGGAGCTGTGCCTTCCCCAAGCCAATGCTACCTCTCCAGTCCAGGCACAAGCCACCATGAGGGAGAGGTGGGGTTCATCTGCTTGGGGAATAATGGGAGGGGGGATAACTGGGGCCCCTGCTTCTTACCCAGACATCTTACCTGTGATTTGTCTTGAGCTTTCCAGTTCGCGCGGGAAGTTCAGAGGATTTCTAAGGGATACAGAGTTCCTTTCTAATTAAGTGTCTTTATCTTGGTTTCCACATAGCAAATGAAATTCATGAGTCAGAAGATTTTGGAAGATGTTTCAGCCTTCTGTTGGGAGAGGTAAGGCCTGAGGCTTGCCCAGTTTCCCAAGCCTGCCTTAGGAAGTGCCACATGAATAGATGGGAAGGGGCTGCTGGGATGAGCTGGGTTCTATAGTGGCTCTGACACTCTGTTAGCTTGTAGCATACCCAGTGCTTCTGGGGATTTGGCCTCCATTTGGTTAAATGGGAAGTTGGAGAGTTCTGACTGGGAACTTTCTCGATATATCCGTGACTGTCCTCAACTTTAAGAGGAAATACTAGAGCCTGTCTAGGCAGGTAGAGCTCAGTATAACCTCAAGGGCCAGCACTGGTCTGGAGAGGGGACTAGGGCTCAGCAGCATGGGAGGTTTGGGGGTCTGTGAGCCTGGTCTGAGCTGGGATTCCACTCTGGGTCATGGACATGGCACCATGCAGGAAAGGGGAATGTGAAGAGGGAACAATGTGGAAGTAAGTTCCCTGAAACCTGGAAAAGTTCTAGAACCTTTATTTTGTTGTAATTGATCTGAACTGAACTGAACTGAACTGGTGTGGAATGTCCCAGGCTTTAAGATAAAAGCAAAGAGTAACTGATGAGCACAGTGCATGTCACTTTTTGTCCCTTTGTGCTCTGCCTCATTTATTTTCTCACTCCCAGGGAGAAGAATATACCATGAAGATATTAGCAGATAGGATGCCAATAGAATAAAGGAGGATGAAGGGACCACTGCTCAGTCTAACATATAAACATCGTATACAATAAAGATTGTTTTCAGAACCTTGCCTGTATATATTATTTAATTAACAAATGTGTCCACTATCTATCCTCCTCTTTCTAGTGTTTTATGAATGAGGTTTCACAACAGCATTAGTGATATCTACCAGCATTTTCCAGATGCAGCAATATCCTACCATGGCATGGATATCTGGGGTTGATTAGGCTTCTGTGTGACCATTTTTCTAACACTGGGTACTACATTTCATATGAGACCATGACAAACACCGCTGAGCTCAGGTGAAGTCACTGGGAAATACTAGGCACTATGGAAATCATTGGATGATGGTTGCAGGCACTGAGCAGGATTTGGCCGGAGAGAGGAAGCATCAGAGGTCTGGAGGATGATTTCCATTTCTCTCCAAGTCTGTGCCAGAAGACAGGATTTTGATTGTGGTTTCCTAAGGGAGTACTGGGACAGAGAGGAAATTTATGTCTTGAAGCTGTTCATGAAGTAGGTTCCTCCTGGGATGATGAAGCTCATCTATAGCACTTACAAAATGGGCAGATGACCACAAGCAGATATTGGGGAGTCTATTGCTGCATTAGGAGTTTGAGTCAATGACCTCTGATATTTCCAGTTTTGATGTCAATATTTCAGTTTTAAAATACAGTCTTTTTCTGGTCTCTCATTGTCTTTAACTTTATCCTCAGACCACTGCTAACCACCCACGAGAAAAACAGGTTTCTGAGACACTGAAGACTGATTCTGATGCATGAGGCTGTCCTTGGTCTTTCAAAAGTGAGGGTGGAATAGCATCTTCCCCATCTGAATGGGGGCAAAGCCAGGCCTTAGAGGACTGATAGTGTTAAAAGGAAATAATTTGAAATTCAGAGATTTTTATCAGTTTAAACAGCATGATAACTCCAAAATCTCATGGGACCTTTGAGAACCTGTAAGGGATCTTCTATGGGGCATTCTTTAATCAATAAAATGTGTCATTTATTTCAATAAAAGAAACCTATTTCTAACCAGTTCCATACTCCCATCCTCTGCATTTGGGGTATAATCTTTATATCCACAACCCTTTCCCCAGGATCCCCATGCCTCCTTTAATTGTCATTTCAAAGAATTCAGATATTGAGGATTAGCTTACCCCTGCTCACTCACACCACCCTCTGGGGAATTATCTAATAACCACTGCAACTCTGTGATTTTCACCTTTCCCCCATTTCACCTGCTGTTGAGCCCCCAGAATTGGAATTGCTATCTTATTCCTCTTCTTTTCCTTGGTTTATATCAATTCCACTCCTTTCCTTGGAATGACTGCTTTGAACACCAAGGATTTACTCCCCATAAATTGGCAGGATATTGGTTATAAACATAAGACTTTTAATTGCTGCCCTTGCTGTGATGGACACTTGCCTGCAAGCACAGAGGTAGATAATACAAGAGCCTGTAGGTAGATGGGAAAGTATTGCAGGAAGCCATTCTTGATGTGCTCAAATAGTCTAGAGAGAACTGCATTACAAGCCCGTGTCCCCTACCGTGAGTCAGGGACCTGAGGCCTGTAACTTGCATGCTTTTCTGACCAAGATAAGTATTCACATTTGTCACACCAGGTCTTCCCAGTGACATCAGGGGTAGAACAAATTACGAATGAATATCTGAATCCCTGTGCAAAGTAAGCTTGAAGCATACCTAAGCTCATGTTTTAAGCTATTGGTTGGATTGTAGTTAGAGTAAATGTAACTAAATTTTCCTTCCTGAAATCTAATTAAATTAACTGTAGCAATAAGTGAAAACAGATTTCTCACCATGAGGGAATGGATGGGTACAACTCATGACACAGAGGCTATTTGGGAGGTACAACCAAGTGTGACTCTCTTGGCAAACACTTTTAGGGGCAGGGGTTTTCTGTCCGCAGTGATCACACCGAGGATCCCAGCGTTTCTGTCTACAAGGTTGGTGAACTTTCAGTGGCTCTCCTCTCTGCACTCCTCACATGAGTTATAGGAATGTTAGTAGGAACGCAAGTACCTACTGTCAGCAGGGCTGTATGTTTGCCTGAGATGCTAGTGGGGAAAGAGCCCATAGTCTCTCTGTTCTCATTTCCCTTTTTTTCCTGTTTGAATCCTTTCTACTTTTTGAGGCTCTATCTTCTGTTTCCTAATTTAGCAAGTCATTCTAATTTACACTTTAAACACTATCTGCTTTTTTCCCACAGATGTAGAGACAGTTTCTCATTTTATCAGAACATTTGATTGAAACTCTCAGGATGTAAAAGTAATTGCATTTTATTTTCTAATTTCATAAAAAAATAGGATTAAAATATTTAGATAGCAGGGGAGGCTTCTGCCACAGCTTTCAGGGAAAGGTAGAGAAATGACAGTGGACTTTGTTTATCTCCAGCAGGGGACTGGTGACTCAGAACATTTCCCTCTAGACACTATCACTTATCTAGTGCCAGGTTCCCATCTATCAACTTAGAGGCCAACATTTATCATGGGACTTTGTTTGAATTTTTTTTATTGTGAAATATTTCAAATGTGAGAATAATTTTTGATAATAAATACCAATGGACTCATCATGGAACTTAAGTTTAGTATTTTGCCAATTTTGCTTCAGATGACTTTAAAGTAATAATTACAAATACATTTGAAGCCTCCTTGGATTCCATTGCCTTACACGTGTTGATTTAGAATATTTTTTTTACTCCAATGGATATTTTTATATTACTACACACAGATTTATAAAAAACATATTAAATAGTATAAAAAGAGTTGACACATAGCATTGTATATACTTCATGTATTATTTTGCAACTTATTTTGTCATTCAAAAGCATGTTTTTAAGATTATCCATTTTTATACATGCATTAATTTTTGCTGCTGTATTTCAGTTCATTCTATCAGTATGCCAATTTTTCTTTTCTTTTTCTATTGGTTCCTTTTTAGATATACATGACATTAGAATATATCACGACATAATTATGAAAGATGGAGCATAGTTTTTTCAAATTCAGTCCTCAGTATTTCCCCTTCCCTTCCTTAGTCCGTCCCCTTTTCTTTTTAGTTATACCTGACGAAAGGAAGTAGCGACATAATTATAAAAGCATGTAGTATAACTAGTTCTAATTCAGCCCCAGTATTGCTCCTTCCCATCCCTTCCTCCCATACCCCTGTTCTTTCTCTATATATATGGCATTATAATAATTAATCATATAATTATTAAAAGTTTTTAATATAACATATTTCAATTCATTTCCCAGGATTTCCCTCCCCAGTTACCTTCCCTCTACTCTACGTAATTTTTCTATTATTTACTAATAATTATTTCTTAATTTAGTGAGTTGTTGATGAACATGTTGATGTGATTCATTATGGTTTGTTCATATATGAACACAGGAAAGCTAAGTCTGATTCCCTCTGTGAACTTTCCCTATCTCATCTCTCCTTCCTCCGTTTTGTCTATTCCTCTGATTTTTATTCTTATTTTGGGTTAGGTTTTGCATATGAGAGAACATTCAATCTTTGGCCTTTTGAGACTGGCTTATATTTCACTTAACATGATAGTCTTGAGTTCCATCCATTTGCTGGTGAATACCATAAAGTCATTCTTCCTTAAGGCTGAGTAATACTCCATTGTGTGTATATACCACATTTTCTGTATACATTCGTCTGTTGAAGGGCACTTTAGTTGGCTCCATAGCTTAGCTATTGTGAATTGTGCTGTATCTCTGTAGCATGCTCTCTTCTCCCATCTCCGTCTCCCCTCCCTCCCTTCCTCTATACATATCTATGATTCCCCTAAATTAAATGTTGCTATGTTTTTCATAGGTCTAGTACATGAACCTGACTACTTTTCACCCAAGCCTGGGTTTTGCTTTAGACTCCATATAGAAAGGAAAATATTTGATCCTTGAGTCACAAAGTTTGGCTAATTTTGCTCAGCATTTCTTCCATTGCCATCCATTTACCTTCAATGGCCATAATATCATTGTTTCTAATAGCTGAGTAGAACTCCTTTGTGTGTGTGTGTGTGTGTACATACATATATATAGCAGAGCTTTTGGATCCGTTCATTCAATGAGAGAAAATTGGCTTGACTCCATAATTTAGCTATTGTAAATTGAGCTGCTATGAACATTGATTCTGCTGTGTCACTGTAATGTGCTGATTCTAGCTCTTCTGGGAAAATACCCAGAAGAGGGTTAGCTGAGTGGTATGGTAGATCCATCCCTAAATTTTGAGGAATCTCCACACTGTTTTCCAGAGAGGCTGTATCAGTCTGTAGTTCCACCAACAGTGTGCTCCTGTTTCTATCTCCCCACAACCCCTCCAACATCTGTTATTGTTTATATTCTTCATCTTTGCCAATCTGACTAGAATGAGGTGAAGTCTTAATGTAGTTTGGATTTGCATTTCTCTGATTTCTAGTGATTTAGAATATTTTCTCATTTATCCATTGGCTTGCTTGAGTTCCTCTGTTGAGAAGTTTTTATCTATTTATTTATTTTTGCCTTTTTTATTCTTGAAATTGCATTTCCCCCCACAGATTAAAAAGTGTTTAATTCTGGTAAAATATACATAAAAATTACTATCTTCATCATTCCTAAGTATACATTCACGAATGTTAAGTACACACATTCTTATGCAGCCAATCTTCAAAACTCTTTTCATCTTATAAATAAAACTGAAATTCTGTCCTTGTTAAAACACTAACTCCCCATTCCTTCCCCCCTCAACCCCTGGAACTATTCTACTTTCTGTCTTTATGATTTTTTTTTGGTACCAGAGATTTAACCAGGATTCTAGCCCATTTATTGATTGGATTGTTTGTGTTTTTGATATTAAATTTTTTGAGTTCTTTATAAATTGTGGATATTAGTCCTCTGTTGGTGGAATCACAGGCCATGATTATCTCCCATTCTTAGGTTCTCTCTTGACAGTTTTGACCAAATCCTTGGCTGAGCAAAAGCTTTTTAATTTAATGGCATCCCACTCATTAATTTGTGGCTTTAATTCTTTTACTTTGGGAGTTTTATTGAGAAAGTCATTGCCAATTCCTATATGCTGGAGTGTTGCTCCTAATTTTTCTTCCAGAAGCTTATGGTAGCTGATTTAATTCCTAGATCCTTGGTTCATTTTGATTTGATTTTAGTGCAAGGTGAGAGGTAAGGATCTAACTTCAGCTTACTGCAAATGGCTGTCCAGTTTTTCCAGCACCATTTGTTGAATAGGCTCTTTTTTCCAAGTAGTATTTTGACCCTCTTTGTCAAAGATCAGATGTTTAAAGACTTATGGGTTTGTCTCAGAGTTTTCTGTTCTATTCCATTTGCCTTCATTCCTATTTTTATACCAGTACCATATTGTTTTTGTTACTACAGCTCTATAGTATAGTTTTAGATCAGGTATTATGAATCCACCTGTTTCATCTTTCTTGCTTAGTAATGTTTTGGCTATTCTGAGTTTCTTGTTGTTCCAAATGATTTTGAGAATTGCTTTTTCTCCATCTGTAAAGAATGACATTGATGGGGATTGCACTGAATCTGTATGGTGCTTTTGGCAGAATGGTCCTTTTAATTATATTAAATCTGCTTAACAAAGAACATGGAAATATCTTTCCACCCTCTCTGGTCTTCTTCAACGCTCAACAATATTAGCTGTAGAGGTCTTTTATTTCCCTGTTAGACTAATTCCCAAATATTTTGTTCTTTTTGAGGATATTGTGAATGGGACTGATTTCCTGTTTTTATCTTTTATCCTATTTTTGTTAGCATATATAAAAGCTATAGATTTATGGATATTGATCTTGTAGCCTGCTACTATACTAAATATGTTTATAAGCTTAAGCAGTTTTCTGGTGGAATTTTTTTGATCTACCAGATATAGAATCATGTCATTAACAAAAAGGTATAGTGTGACTTCCTCTCGTCCTATTCTTTTTTTTAAAGAGAGAAGGACAGTGAGAGAGAAAGAGAGAGAGAGAGAAATAATCAATTTTGTTTAATTTTTCATGTGGGATTCATTGCTCCAACACTTCATTGTGTACGTAGTGCTGGGGTTTGAACTCTTGTACTTGCACATGCCAGGCAAGTGCCATAATTGCTGAGCCACCACTTCAGCCCCACCTGTCTTCCTACTCTTCTCCCTTTGATTTCCTTCTCTTATGTGATTACTGTGGCTAGGGTTTCAAGGACTATATTAAATAAATGTGGTGAGAGTGGGCAGCCTTGTCTTGTTCCCAAGGTTAGTGTGAATGCAATAGTTTTTCTGATTTCTTCCTCATCTGATTCACTATTGGAGTTTAGGAAAGCTATTGATTTGTAGGTGTTGATCTTATATCCAGCAACATTACTAAATTCATTTATGAATTCTAGAAGACTTCTGCTGGAGTTCTTTGAATATTCTAGATATAAGATCACATTATCAGTGAAAAGATAGTTCGACTTCTTCTTTTCCTATTTGTATACCTTTAATTTCCTTTTCTTGCCTGATTGCTCTGGTTATTTTTTTTTTTTTTTGAGGACTTACTGAATAGGAGTGGTGAATGGACAGCCTTGTCTTGTTCCTGAATTTAGTAGAAATTCTTTCAGTTTTTTTCCATTTAGTATGATGTTGGCTATGGGTATGTCATAGTTGGCCTTTACAATATTAAAGTAAGTTCCTTTAATCCCTAGCTTCTCCAGTGTTTTTAACATGAATGGGTGTTAGATCCAGTCAAAGGCATTTTCCATGTTCTGTATCTGTTGAAATGAATTGTGATTTTGGTCCTTAATTTTCTTTAAGTAATGAATTACATTTATTGGTTTGGGTATGTTGAACCAACCTTGTGTCACTGGAATGAAAACCACTTGATCATGGTGTAGTTTTGATGTGTTTATGTATACATGTTGCAAAAATTTTATTAAGGATTTTTGCATATATGTTCACCAGGGATATTTGTCTATAGTTTTTCTTTCCTTGATACATTTTTGTCAGATTTTGGTATCAAGGTTATGGTTGCCTCATAAAAACTGTTTGGGAGTGTTCCATTCCTTTCAATTTTTTGGAATATCTTCAGAAAGAGGGGTGTTAATTCTTCTGTAAAGATCTGGTAAAATTTGGCTGAGAACCAATCAGGTCCTGAGGTTTTCTGTCTTGTAAGGTTCTTAAGTGTGGGTTTAATTTCATTGCTTGATACTGGTCTTTTTAGGATTTCTAAATCCCTAATTCAGTTTGGGCAGGTCATAGGTGTCTAGAAATTTGTCCATGACCTCCAAATTTTCCAATTTATTGGAGTTAAATTTTCAAAGTAAGTTCTGATAATTCTCTGGATTCCAGCAGGATCTGATACCTCTGTTATCATATCTGATTTTGTTCATATTGTTCTGTCTTCTGATTAAGTTAGCTAAGGGTTTCTCAATTTTATTCATCTTTTCAAAGAACCAACTATTTGTTTCATTGATTATTTGTATTTTTTCACTCTCAATTTGATTTCAGCTCTTTATTATTTCCTGTTTTCTTCTGGTTTGGGAGTTGTTTTGTTCTTTTACTAAGGACTTTAAGCTGAACATAAGTTTATTTATTTGGGATTTCTCTAATTTGTTTTAAATGTAGGCACTTAGTGCTATAAACATTCTAGTTAGAAATGCTTTCATACTGTCAAAGAGATTTTTAAATGTTGTATCATTGTTATCATTCAAGAAATGGACAAATTTCTAAACATACATTTAAGAAATGGATAAATTTCTACCAAAACTGAACCATAAAGATATTAAAAGTTGAATAGTTCAATAACAGGTAAAGAGGTTAAATCAGTAATAAAATGGTTCTTTTTTTCCTTAATTTTTTACAGTTTTTTTACTCATTCAAGATAGTCTGACATTTAGGAGGGATTGTTGCCATACAATCATGAACAAATGCATAATGCCAGAGCAAGCCAAGGCTGAAGCCATTCTATGGTCTCCCCGCTTTGGGTTCCCCCTGATCCCATGTTTCCCCCTAATTTATCCTGTGTTAGTTGGGCTTCCCCATGTAGTTGAAGATTCCCCACTGTGTTGATACCCCTATACTCCCACCCTCCAGCAGCTTTGATATCCCTCCTATTCTCTCCCTGATCCCTGGTACCCTTCCTTCATCCTCCAGCATCATAGGCAAGGTTCCATCTGCTTTTGTAAAAAAATCACCCATGTAGAGGTTATTAGCTTAGCCAATGAGTCTGTTTCTGATTTTATTCTAGCTTCCACATAAAAGAGAAAACATTTGGCCCTTGAGTCTCTGAGTTTGGGATATTTCACTCAGCATAATTTTTTTCTATCTCCATCCATTCAGCTGCAAATGCCATGACATTGTTCTAATAGTGGAGTAGAATTCCATTGTATATATGTACCACAGTTTTTGAATCCACTTGTCCAGTGAGGGACATTAGGGTTGGTTCCATAGTCTAGCTATAGTAAATTGAGCTGCTAAAAATATTGATGAAGCTGTATCTCTATTATATGCTTAATCTAGAGCTTTTGGGAAAATACGCAGAAGTGGGATAGCTGGGACATAATGTGGTTCCAGCCCTAGTTTTCTGAGGCATCTTCACACTGCTTTCCAGAGTGGCTGTACCAGTTTGCAGTCCCACCAAACAAGTAACAGTGTTCCTCTCTTCCCACAGCCCCTCCAGCATCTGTCATTGTTCATATTCTTCATTTTTGCCACTCTGACAGGACTAAGGTGGAATCTGAGTGAAGTTTTGATTTGCATTTCTCTTATTGCTAGTGATGTAGAGCATTTTCTCATTTATTTATGGACTTTTTGGACTCTCTCCATTGAGAAGTTTCTATTTAGCTCCCTAGCCCATTTATTGATTGGATTATTTGTGGTTTTGGTGTTTAGTTTTTTGAGTTCTTTGTATATTCTGGATATCAGCCCTCTGCCAGAAAGGTAGCAGCCATGATTTTCTCCCATTCTGTAGGTTCTCTCTTGACACTCTTTACTAATTCTTAAGCTGTGCAGAAGCTTTTTAGTTTAATGGCATCCCATTCATTTATTCTTGGCTTTAATACTTGTGCTATGGGAGTCTTGTTAAGGAAGGCAGTGCCGACTCCTATTTCAGTTAGTGTTGATCTGACTTTTCAGGCAACTGTAAAGTTGCTAGTTTATTTTCCAGATCCTTGAACTATTTTGATTTGATTTTTGTGCTGGGTGAGAGGTAAGGATCTAATTTCAGTCATCTGCATGTGGCTGTTCAGAGTATCCAGCACCATTTGTTGAACAGGCTGGTCTTCTTCCAGACTATGTTTTTGCCCCCTTTATCAAATATCAGATGGTTAAAGATTTGAGGGTTCATCTCAGTATCTTCTATTCTGTTCCACTGGTCTGCAAGGTTTTTTTTTTTGTGTATGTGTTTTTAAAGAGAGAGGGACAAGGGAGGACCAACATGGCGACCTGAAGGGAGACAGCATTTCCTGAGGCTCCGGGTCTGCTTGGAAAAAGTCCAGTGCATATGCAACTTTCCAAGGTGTGTCCAGGGGAATCTATATTTGAATGTCTAGTACTAGTTTGTGAAGCTTTTATAAGGAGCTGAGTCTTGGGACTTTCTCGAGAAGAAAAAAAAAAGGGGGGCTTTCCCCCTCCCCCCAGGGACACAGAAGGCTGCCAGTGCTGTGGTTCAGCTGTTTGCTTGGTGTTAGCGTAGCGACTGTAGGAGTGAGGAGAGATAGGGGGACTTGGCCTGTTCTGCCAGGAATGGTGGCCGGCTCCCTTACATTCCTCATGCTTGCTGGACACAATCCTGGACCGGCTGCAGGGGTGGGGCTGCAAGCAGCAGCAGCGGGGACTGCAGATGAAAGCAGAGCCACAGATACCATTGCTGAGCCGGTCCCATTCCTTACTAAAACAGTCATTTACCAAGCTCACACACTGTGGGGGGCAATACTTGTGCCAGGAGATAGCCCGCTGGGGGCCACAGACTGACAGACATTCATATTGAAACCCAGGAAAGTGACCATCTCCTATCAGAGGTCCCAGAGATGCCCTCATGGTCTAAAGATCCAAGTTTTCATTAAGAATTTTTTTCTTTTTCTTTTACTTTTTTAGCTTTTAAATTTTTTATTTTATAATTTTTTAATTTTTATTTTATTTTTTATTTTTATTATTTTTTATTATACAGATTTTTTTTCTCTTTCTCTTTCTTGCTTTAAGGTTAATACTGAAGTTAATGTTGGTGGATGTAAATATTTATTCGTGTGTATGTATTGGTGATTGGCTACTACTTTCTCTAAGTCTTCTTAATCCCTACTGCTACTCCTATAACATTGGGTTCCAACCAGGAAAATGTTTCATGATAGCAAGATAGACTCAGCCTCTGGAGAGTGAAGATAACCATGCCCCATACTAACCTCTTCCTCCCCTGTACTCTGATAATCCCTAAATATAAGCATTTCTCTCTCACCCTCACCCAAAGTCTTTACCCTTCCTGCAGCCCAATCCTATATTTTCCTTAGTCCTAATAGAATAACCTACTCCCCCTTAATCCCTTGTTCCTCTTTACTCAAAGGCAAGAGCGATTTTTTGCCTCCCCAACTCACCTCCTTGAATTTCTAGTCATCCCTTCTCCCCACTTTCTGAGAGACCCTGCTATCTGAAGAAATAGACATACTTCAAAATGGGCACTGGCTTGCTCTCATAATTCCCTGTGAGATCTCTCTCAACATTACCCAACACAATGAAGCAAAGCCATAAGAAGCTCCAATTACTCCACCAAGATCAACTTTCATGAAGTACAAGACTCTCTTGGACTCAGAAAATGAGGAAAAGGGGAAATAACTAATTTCCTCAGCCCCACAGCTCTCCACCAAAGGATCCCATGACTGGAGCCCTAGAGAAAAACAAAAGGCATTGTGTCAGCATTATGATTAGTAATGCAATCAAAGAGTTGAGAGATAAAATAAGGGAAGAGTTCAGACAGCAATTTCAAGAGATGAGAGACAACTTCTGCAGGGAAATAAGGGAACAGTTTCACGAGATGAAAGATCAGCTATATAAAGATATAGAAATCCTGAAAAGAGATGTAGCAGAGCTGTCAGGATTGAAAAACACGGTTAATCAAATCAAATCCTCTCTGGAAGAAACCAACACCAGAGCTTACTCTACTGAAAATAGAACATCAGATCTCGAAGAACAAGCATCAGACAATGAGGATAGGCTAAACAATGTAGAATTCAAAGAAGATAAGCAGGGAAAGATCCAAGATGGCTATCCGAAGACAAAAGGCTTCCCCAGCACCTCCGTGACTGATCAGGAAATCTCCAGCTTTTCTCCAGTATTTTGAGGTGCATTTGGGGGATTACCATTATGAATCACCAGTCCTAATCTCAGCAGTGGTTTTGAGGAATAGAGACTTATGAGCGACCAGGGGTTCTTTGTTCTATTCTGTCCCGGCTGAGAAACGGCAGTGGCGATGGCTGGCCGGCTGTGGCCGGCTGGACAATCGCACTCTCCTGCCTACATTCTGCATGCAACTTGGGTGAGGGGACCCACTGCCTGGGATCACATCAGCACAGAAAACCCACACCACTTTAAAAAAAACATTCTAGCAAAATCCCTTCCTGGGCCTGTTCTCTGTCTGATGGCAAGATCAGTGTCTGGAAACTGCTTTCATACAGTCACAGAGCAGCAGATTGCACTGAAGAAGCACGTGGAGGAGCTGCAAAGGCATGGGAACCGAGAAAGCATCCATCTTTTAACCCCTTTTTGGATTTCACACTCCCTGCCTGATCACGGCAAGACCTCTTTAGGTTTGCAAAGCAAGCTCCAAATTCTCTGTCTGGAGGCAGCTGAGATCACAGGCGGAAACGGGACCAGAAGGCTTGGCTCAAGCCCTGAAGAAGGTGTGGGAGCAGCGAAGGCTGGGAAGCAGAACATCCATCTTTAAACCCACACTCCCTGTCCTGGAACTGCCCTCTTCAGGTCTCCAAAACAAGATCATAAAACTGTGCCGGGAGCCAGCAGCTGATCACAGGCTGACTCAGGAGCAGAAGGTGTGGACCGGGTCCTGAATCCTTTTCTCATAAAGGGTATGGGTCTGAGGAATAACGGGGTTGGTTCACGGTTCTGTGCTAATCACTTCCACCATAGATAGAAGGTCATTACCAGCTCAGACCAGCTGGCTCCACCTCTAAGATCACAGACATCATTTTCGATAACTACCAGCATAAGGAGCTCTGATAACATAATAACTTCTGACTTTCAGATCCTTTGAAAACTGCATCTGAAAAATAAAACCTTTCATATCCAGCCAGAAATAGAAGATCCAATCCCTGAAAGGACCAGAGACACTCTTAATATCTATACTTCCATGGTTTTCCTAATAAGTATTTTTTCCCTTTTTTGCTTTCGATTTCATATTCTAGGTGTGTACCAAGGCGATATCTGGTGGAGGTTCTCCAATATACAAAAACTCTAGCTGTTTTTACTTCCCTGTTATGCTAACTTCAAGGGGCAGTAAACCCCTGTTCTTCCTTTTTTTAAATATAAAAAAAAATTTTATTTTTAATTTTATTTATTTATTTATTTTTCCCTTTTCTTTTCTTTTTTCTCTCTCCTTTTACGGGAAAAATTAACAATAGTAGTTCTTCCTGTTTTGATAGCCTGTCTTTAGGTTTCTTTCTCTTTTCCTTTTTTTCCCTATTTAGCGTACCTCTGATTCCCTCTTAGCCATCTGGTATAGCCCTGTTCTCATTCTTGAGGAGAAGGAATCTGGTCAGTGCATATAGTATTTGAAATATTTTATGCCTGCAAAGCATAATTCTCAGGGAGAACTTCTTCCCTTAAATTTTAGCAATAACCCAAATTTTAGCAATAACTCTTTTACCCTTCCTATATTAGGCCATAGCTATCCTAGCTTCCTTTCGCATCTATACTTTCTTTTCTACTTCTTTCTTTTCTCCTTTATTTTAAATTTAGTAAATTTCTTCTGTTTAATTTCCTTTTCTCTTCAAATGCTTTCCTCTTAGCATTTTCTTTTTCTTTCTACAGCAAATTCTTTACCTCCTCCACTTTCTCATTGTACATAATTGGTATATATAAACTTCTCTCTTAATTTCACCAGCATTACCCCCCTTTCTGACTTCAAATTAGTTAACTCATTTTAACCCCCCCCCACTATTAAGACTGTGTAAATATTACTGCTGTAATTGTTAATCTGAGTAACAAGTATTTGTTGTTGAAATCTGACATATATAATAGTAATTTTCTAGTATCACCATAAGTATTGTATATCACTAACACTAATTGCATAGGCTGAAATTAAAAGTCCATTATAGTGTGTGCTAAATAACTAATTTACTAATGTTTATTGTAAGCTTTGGTTGTACATATTGACAATTTGCTACTAGCACGTGAGATGTTGGAATTCTATAAGGGCAAATAATAGTTCAGAATAAAGGAGGCTGTCTTTTTAAATCATCTCTCCTGACAAAACCCCATTTCAAGTAAGCGTTGGGACAGATCTCCCAATCCAACAGCTTAGTCCTTAAGGCAAAAGACAGGAAAAAGAACCACAGGACTTGTATCGCTCCCACAAAAGGTTCAACTGGTAAATAAGAGTGAAGAATCTCTTCAAACTTGAAGTGGTTCACATCAATCCCAAAACTCCCCTGGTAAGGGGGCTATGGCCAGGGACTGGGATGAAAATCTAGAACAATATATCAATGAGCTGATAACAAAAAAGGAACATCGACTTAAAAGAAGAGATAATGAAGGGAATAATGGAGAAAATCCAAGAGTTGAAAGACTTGATCATTACAGTAATAGATCTCTCAAAAAAGAAGTTACAGACATCAAATCTGTAGTCAATGACATGAACGGAACCATGCAAGAATTCAATAATATAATAACTTCAGTAGAAAATAGAACCTCTACAATTGAAGAAAGAACTTCTGAAAATGAAGACAGGTTGACCAAGCTAGAGCTCACTGACACCAAAAAAGAAAAACAATTAAGAGAGCATGACCAGTATTTCAAGATAGTCTGGGATGAAATGAAAAGAAACAATCTGAGAGTAATTGGAATACAGGAAGAAATTGAGACACACACCAATGGTATGAGGAATATTCTCAAAGAGATCGTGAAAGAAAATTTTTCCACATAAAAGTACAATCGGACATGCTCATCCAGGAAGCTTACAGGACACCCAATAGGCCTAATCAAAAGAGAAGCTCACCAAGACACATCATATTCAAAATGTACAATAGGGATACCAAAGAAACTATATTAAAAGCAGCAAGGGAAAAATGCCAAATCACATTCAGAGGCAAGCCAATAAAAATTGTGATTTTTTCAACCCAGACGCTGGAAGCAAGAAGGTCTTGGAATAATAACTTTCAAAGTCTAAATGACCACAACATATAGCCTAGAATTCTATACCCAGCAAAGCTAGCTTCAAATTTGATGGAGACATAAAAACTTTCCATGATAAAACAAAACTGGCAGAATTTGTCAACAGAAAACCTGCCCTACAAAGAATTCTCAAGGAAATACTCCAGACAGAAAAACAAGCACTGTGAGAGTATCACCCAGCAAGAACTAAACAAGGTAACCACAGAACTAGCTAAGTAAAACACAATGAATATGAAACAACTGCACACTTCTATCTTAACACTGAATGTGAATGGTCTAAATGCACCAATTAAAAGACACAGACTTGCACACTGGATCAAAAAACAAAATCCAACCATATGCTGCTTACAAGAAACTCACCTAACAGGCAAGGACATCCACAGATTAAGGGTGAAAGGATGGAAAAAAATCTACCATGCTTATGGCCAAAGAAAACAAGCTGGTGTCACTATACTTATATCCGACAAAGTAAATTTCAATCATAAATCAATCAAAAGAGATAAAGAAGGCCACTACTTAATACTAAAAGAAGGAACCCTTCAACAGGAAGAAATAACCATAGTTAATATTTACTCTCCAAACAACTGTGCACCCAACTACATGAATAAATTACTTCATGACATCAAACCTCTCATGAATCACAACACAATAATACTGGGAGACTTCAACACTCCACTGCCAACATAAAACAGATCATCAAAAAAAATCAATAAAGAAATCGCCAGCCTGAATAACTCCATAAACCAAATGGACTTCACAGACATATATAGAATTTTCCATCCCAAAATAGCAGAATACACCTTCTTCCCTGCAGCACATGGATCTTTTTCCAAAATAGATCATATACTGGTTCATAAAGATAATCTCAGTAAGTATAAAAATATAGACATCATCCCGTGTGTCCTTTCAGATCACAACGCTATGCCCCAGCAATCAACAGCAATAATCATAACAGAAAGCACACATATTCATGGAGATTGAATAATACCCTATTAAATGAAGAATGGACCCAAGAAGACATGAAAGAAGTAATCTAAAAATTCTTGGAAGAGAACAAAAATGAAGACACAACATATTGAAACCTCTGGGACAGCATGAAAGCTTTCCTAAGGGGAAAATTCATAGCATTGAGTACCCACATTAAAAATGAAGAGAGTGCCCAAATAAATAAGCTTACACTCCATCTCAAAGCCCTCCAGAAGGAAGAACAATCTAACCCCAAAGCCAACAGAAGACAGGAAATAATCAAGATCAGGGCTGAAATCAATGAAATTGAAAACAAAAACACAATAAAAAGAATTGATGAAACAAAAAGCTGGTACTTCGAAAAAATAAACAAGATAGATAGGCCCCTAGCGAATCTAACCAAAAGAAGGAGAGAAATGAAACAAATCAATAAAATCTGCAATGAAAAGGGAATAATCACCACTAATCCCATATAAGTCCAACAAATTATAAGATCGTATTTTGGAAACCTATAATCCTCCAAATTTGATAACTTGGAAGAAATGGATAAATTTCTTGACACATACAACATCACTAAATTGAATCAGGAGGATATTGAACTCCTAAATGGCCCAAGCACAGGCACTGAAATCCAGACTGCAATTAAAAGTCTAACAAAGAAGAAAAGCCCAGGACCGGGCGGCTTCTCTGCTGATTTTTACCACACTTTTGAGGAGGAACTAACACCTCTCCTATTTAAGTTATTCCAAGAAATTGAAAAGGAGGGAATGCTCCCATCTACTTTTTATGAAGCAACCATAACTCTGATACCAAAACTGGACAAGGATACATCAAGAAAAGAAAACTACAGACTGATATCCCTTATGAACTTGGATGCAAAAATCCTTAATAAAGTACTACCAAACCTTATTAAAAATTTTATCAAGAAAATAATTCATCATGATCAAGTGGGCTTCATCCCAGGAATGCAGGGTTTGTTCAACATATGGAAAACAATTAACATAATCCACCACTTAAACAGAATCAAGGACAAAAACCATATGATCATCTCATTGGATGCAGAAAAGGCCTTTGATAAAATCCAGCACCCTTTTATGTTCAAAACTCTAGAGAAGATGGGGTTCAAAGGACCATTTCTGAACTTTATTAAGGCTATATATCCTAAACCCTCATCTAGTATAATACTAAACGGAGAAAAGCTGAAAGCATTTCAACTAAAATTGGGAACAAGACAAGGCTCTCCACTCTCACCACTTTTATCCAATATTGTTCTTGAGACCCTAGCTGGAGCAATTAGGCAAGAGAAAGAAATCAAAGGGATAAAAATAGGAAGAGAGGAAGTCACACTCTCTCTTTTTGCTGATGACATGATCCTGTATCTGGAAGATCCAAAAAACTCCATCAGTAAACTGCTTGAACTCATAAATAGATTTAGCAAAGTGGCAGGATACAAGATCAACACGCATAAATCAATAGCTTTCCTATATACTAATAATAATAGGAGTGAAGAAGAAGTCAGGAAATCAGTCCCTTTCAAAATATCTTCTAAAAAAAGTAAAATACTTGGAATTAACCTAACAAGGGAAATCAAAGATCTCTTTAATGAAAACTATTGAACATTGAAGAATGAAATCCAAGATGACCTAAGAAGACGGAAAGATGTCCCATGCTCTTGGATAGGCAGAATTGATATAATAAAAATGGCCATTCTACTGAAAGCTTTATATAGATTTAATGCTATCCTTATAAAGATACCTATGTTATTCTTTACAGACATAGAAAAAGCAATTCTCAAATTCATTTGGAACAATAAGAAACCAAGAATTGACAAAACACTAGTAAGGAAGAAAGATGAAACAGGTGGATTTGCCATACCAGATTTAAAATTATATTATAGAGCCATAGTAAGACATCACATACAGCATGGTACTTGAATCAAGATAGGGAAGAAGACCAATGGAATATAATAGAAGACCCCTAAGCAAACCCTCAAATCTTTAAACATCTGATTTTTGACAAAGGGGGACAAATTATTACATGGAGAAGTGACAGCCTCTTCCACAAATGGTGCTGACAAACTGGTCATCCACTTGCAGAAAGTTGAAATATATCCATATCTTTTTCCTTGCACAAGAATCAAATCAAAATGGATCAAGGAGCTAGGTATTAAACAGCTACCTTGCAACTGATAGAAGACAAAATTAGGTCCAACAATTCAGCATTTGGGAGTAGGAAAAGACTTTCTCAATATGTCTCCAAAAGTGAAGGAAGTAAAGTAAAAAATCAGTGATTGGGTTGCCATAAAGCTAAAAAGCTTTTGTACTGGCAAGGAAACAATCAAAAGAGTCAAGATGTTTCCTTTGGAAATGGAGAGAATTATGGGCCATGATTCCTCAGACAAGGGTCTCATATCCAGAATCTACAAAATCCTCAAAATCTCAACTACAAAAACACTAACAGCCCAATTAATAAATGGACCAAAGAGATAAATAGAAACTTCTCACCAGAGGACAGTGATCAAGCCAATGAATACATGAGAAAGTGCCCTAAATCTCTAGTATTCAGAGAAATGCAAATGAAAACCACATTAAGATATCACCTTACGCCATTCAGAATGGCAAAGATGAAGAAAATACACAATAATAAGATGCTGGAGAGGCTATGGAGAGATAGGCACACTAACACACTGTTGGTGGAGCTGCAGACTGGTACAGCCCCTCTGGAAAGCAGTGTGGAGAATCCTTAAAAATCTAGGGATGAGCCCACCACAGGACCCTGCTATTCCACTCCTGGGAATCTTTCCAGGGGATTTAGAATCAGCACATTATAGTGACACAGCAATATCTATGTTCACAGAAGCTCAATTTACTATTGCTAGGCTATGGAAACAACCCAGATGTCCCTCACTGGATGAATGGATCCAAAAACTGTGGTATGTTTATGCCATGGAATTTTACACAGCAATTAGAAACAATGATATTGCAGCCTTTGAAGGTAAATGGATGGCTATGGAAGAAATTATGCTAAGTAAAATCAGCTTAACCCAGAGAACTAATGGTCGATTGTCTCCACTCATCTGTGGAGGTTGGGACTAGACCCTTGCCAGTGAGAAAGTTGGTCTATTATCATGTGTTAATTCCAGATAAGATGTAATGCTATA
>PVKS010008308.1:0-47760 GCA_004027875.1 Aplodontia rufa | reverse complement strand
AAACTCTGGACAGCAAACAAGATACTTAAAAAACCTTCTAAGTGAAATCATAAGTGAGAACTTCCCTCATTTTACCATTGATCCAGATTATCACATATAAGATGCTTTTAAATCTCCAATTAGACCTAATCAATTTTGAAACTTGCCAAGACATATCATATACAAATAGAATAACAGAGAAATTAAGGAGATAATTCTAAAAGCTGCTAGAGGAAAGCCTCAAATCACATTCAGAGGCAAACCAATTCGGATCACTATGGATTTTTCAGAGCAAACAATGAAGGCCAGAAGAGGTTGGAACAATATCTTTCAACTGTTACAAAATAACAACTTTAACCCACAGATAATATGTCCGGCAAAACTCAGCTTCACATATGAAGGGGAAATTAAATACTTCAAAGGTAAACTCAAGCTAGCAAGATACATGAACACAAATCCTGCTCTACAGAACTTTCTCAAAGATGTTCTCCATTCAGAAGATGATGCTAATGATATGCTAAATCCTTAAACAAGAGTGAGTCAATAATCATACTATACAAAACCTAACATTCAAGGTGACTCAAAACTCTGTAATCGATACAAAGTCTGTGAATCAACCTCCCATATCTTTTCTATCTTTGAATGTGAATGGTCTCAATGCCCCAATTAAAAGATACAGACTGACCCACTGGATCAAAACACAAAATCCAACAATATGTTGCCTGCAAGAGACACATTTGACACTCAAAAATAGACACAGGCTGAAATTGAAAGGATGGCAAAACATCTACCAGGGCTGTGGCCCAAAAAAGCAAGCTGGTGTAGTGATTCTAATTTCTAACAAAATTAATTTCCAACTAAAACTACTCAGAAAGGACAAAGAGGGTCACTTTATCATACTGAAAGGGACAGTTCACCAAGAAGATATAACAATAACCAACATTTATGCCCCCAATTATAAGTCCCCCCAAATATATGGAAAAAATACTTAAGGACATTAATCCCCTGATCAATCTCAACACAATAATCCTGGGGGACTTCAACACACCATTATCAACTCTACACATATCATCAAAACAAAAAAATCAATAAAGACATCTCCAATCTGCACTACTCTATTAATCAATTGGGCTTAACAGACATTTACAGAATATTCCATCCTAAAACAGCTGAATTTACCTTCTTCTCAGTGGCGCATGGATTTTCTCTAAAATAGACCACATCCTAGTTCACCAGGATAATCTTAGCAAATATAAAAAAGTGGATATTATCCCATGTTTTCTGTCAGATCATAATGCTATGATCTTAGCAATCAACAACAAGAGAAACAACAGAAACTATTCAAATACTTGGACATTGAATAATTACCTCTTAAACGAAGGATGGGTAAAAGAGGAAAGGAGAACAGAGATTAAGAAGTTTTTGGAATTGAACGAATATGAGGAAACAATATACCGAATCCTCTGGGACAGTATGAAGGCTTTCTTAAGAGGTAATTTATAGCACTGTATGCATACATCAAAATCTAGAAAGAGATCAGATTAATAGCCTTATGCTTCAACTCAAACATCTACAAAAGGAGGAACAGTTCAACCCTAAATATAACATAAAACAGGAAATTACCAAAATCAGAGCTAAAATCAATGAAATTGAGAACAAAAAAACTATATAAACTACTAACAAAACTAAGAGTTGGTTCTTTGAAAGAGTCAACAAAATCGACAGACTCCTTGCCAACCTCACCATAAGGAAGAACAAAATGAAGCAAATCAACAAAATCAGAGATGAAAATGGGTATATCACCACAGACTCATCCAAGACACAGATGATTATCAGAACATATTTTGAAAACTTATACTCTGCCAAATTTGATAACCTGGAGGACGTGAACAGGTTCTTGGACACACACAACATTCCCTCTTTAACACAGGAGGACATTGAAAACCTCAACCAACCTATCACAGAAAGTGAAATTGAAATAGCAATCAAAGCTTTCCCAAAAAAGAAAAGCCCAGATCCAGATGGATATACAGCAGAATTCTATCAAGCCTTCACAGAAGAACAAACACCGATCCTCTACAAGCTCTTCCAGGAAATTGATAGAGAGTGATCACTCCCAAGCACTTTGTATGAAGCAAACATTACACCAATTCCAAAGCCCAACAAAGACACATCAAGGAAAGAAAACTACAGACCAATTTCCCTGATGAACATTGATGCAAAAATCCTTAATAAAATTTTAGCTAATCGGATACAAAAGCACACTAAATAGATAATACATTATGATCAAGTGGGCTTCATTCCAGGAAAATAAGACTGGTTCAACATATGCAAATCAATAAATGTAATTCACAATATAAGCAGAATTAAAATAAAAAAATCATATAATCATCTCAATTGAAGGCATTTGGTAAAATTCAACACCACTTTATGCTCAAAACTTTGGAAAAGATAGGGATCAAGGGAGGATAGTTTAACTATGCCAGGTCCATTTATGACAGTCCCACAGCCAACATTATCCTCAATGGAGAAAAACTGGAAGCATTCCCACTGAATTCAGGTACTAGACAAGGCTGTCAGCTTTCCTCTCTCTTATTCAATATAGTCCTTGAAACCCTTGCCAGAGCCATCAGGCAAGACAAGGAAATCAAAGTATTCTTATAGGAAAAGAGGAAGTTAAGTTATCTCTATTCACTGATGACATGATTCTATACCTAGAAGACCCAATAACATCAGCCAGAAAACTCCTAGAGCTTATAGGTCTTTTCAGCAATGTAGTTGGCTATAAGATCAACTCCAGCAAATCACTAGCATTCCTTGACTCTAGCAACAAATCTGCAGAAGAAGAAATCAGGAAATCTCTCCCATTCACATCACTTCCAAAAAAATGATATACTTGGGCATTAACCTTACAAAGGATGTTAAGGACCTGTACAAAGAAAATTATCAAACACTAAAAACAGAAATTACAGAAGACCTGTGTAAGAGGAAAAACATTCCATGCTCATGGTTAGGCAGAATCAATATAATAAAGATGGTCATCTACCCAAAGCCTTATACAGATTCAATGCAATCCCCATCAAGATACCTATGGCATTCTTCAGATATACAGAAAAAGCAATTTTCAAGTTCATATGGAATAACAGGAGACCCAGACTAGCCAAAACATTACTCTATAGAAAGGAAGAAATAGGGGGTATCTCAATCCCTGACCTGAAATTATACTACAGAGCTGTAGTAATAAAAACATTATGGTATTGGTATCAGAACAGAACCGAAGATCAGTGGAACAGAGTAGAAGATCCTGAGACAAACCCCCATATCTTTAACTATTTGATATTTGATAAAGGGGACAAAAGTATAGTGTTAAAGAAAGATATCCTGTTCAACAAATGGTGTTGGACAAACTGGACAGCCATATGTAGACAACTGAAGCTGGATCCTTATCTTTTGCACTGTACAAAAATTAAATCAAAATGGATAAAAAACCTGGATATTAAGCCAACAACTTTAAACTTACTAGAAAAAGAAGTAGGGTCATCACTACAGCATATAGGAGTCGGCAGCTATTTCCTTAACAAAACTCCCATGGCTCAAGCTATAAAATCAAGAATAAATGAATGGGATGCAATTAAACTAAAAAGTTTCTGCATAGCTAAAGATCTAGTTAAGAGCATCAAGAGAGAACCTACTGAATGGGAGAAAATCTTTGCCTACACCTCGGACAGAGGGCTAATATCCAGAATAAACAGGAACTAAAGAAACTGAACTCCTAAGCCACAAATAATCCAATCAATAAATGGGCTAAAGAACTCAAAAGGAACTTCTCTCCAGTGGAAGTCCAGAAAGCCCATAAATATATGAGAAAATGCTCTACATCATTAGCTCTAAGGGAAATGCAAATCAAAACTTCAACAAGATACCGCCTCACTCCTGTTAGAGTGGCAAAAAATGAAAAATTCTAACAATAACAGTTGCTGGAGGGGCTGTGGGAAAAGAGGAACACTGTTACACTGCTGGTGAGACTACAAGCTGATTCAGCTACTATGGAAAGCAGCATGGAGAATCCTCAAAAAATTCAGGATGGAACCACCTTACGACCCAGCTATCCCACTCCTGGGAATTTTCCCAAAAGTGTTAGAATCAGAGTATTATAGCGATGTGGCTTCCTCAATGTTTATAGCAGCTCAATTTACTATAGCTAGATTATGGAACCCACCCAGATGCCCATCACTCGACCAGTGGATACAAAAATTTTGGTACATATATACAATGGAATACTACTTGGCCATTAGAGAAGACAATATTATTATGGCTTTTGATATCAAATGGATGGAGATGCAAAGAATTATTCTAAGTTTAGTATCCAAATCTCAGAGACTCAAGGGCCAAATGGTTTCTCTCATCTGTAGAAGCTAGAATACATGGGAAAGCAGTAGGTTAGATGGCTAACCTAACAATATCTTCAAATTGTATGATTCTCAGTGTAATAGGGCGATGGCTCCCTAGGATACTTGGAGGCATAGGGAGGGGTATGGGGAGTGGGGAGGGTGTATGAAGAACTCATAGGAGACTGGGGAGTGGGAATATGGGAGAACCATCTCAGAAGCAGATGTCATTCCTCTACAAGATACCCATTTAATGCATGAGTTCTTCCAAGGGAAACTACAACAGGTGAAACCCAAGTTGGTCATCCATGTTTTGGCATTATCCCTGGATAACAAAATATATATACATTGGTTATTGATGGTTTGATAATGTTTCCCTCTCAATTGTATCTCCATATACTCTTAATTTTAAAAAAAACCAAGGAAGGACATGGGATGTAGCTCAGTGGTATAGTACCTCTGGGTTCAATCCTCAATACCAAAATAAATAAATAGCACTGACATCGATACATAGGAAAGAATAGAAAATGTGTCCACAGAGGGTATACAACAGGAACTGATGGGAATGTGAAATGACAAAACCTCACTGGAAAACAGTAGCTTCTAAAAGTTTTAAATATATACCTACACTGTGATCTACATTCCACTTCTAGGTATTTGTCCAGGATAAATGGAAGAATGTGACCCTATAAATATTTGTAAATGCGTGCTCACAGTAGCTTTATTTATTTGTAAAATCTCCAAACTGAAAACAACCCAAATGTACATCCACAGCTAAACTGATAGTGGTACAACAGAATACTATTCAGCCACAAAAAGGAGCAAGCTGGAGCTGGAGCAGTGGCTGACATGCGCAAGTATGTGGGTTCAAACCCCAGCACCATCTACACAAAGAATTCTTGGAACAACAATAAAAATTGCTTCTTTCTCTCTGAAAAGAGAGAGAGAGAGAGAGGGACAGTGAGCGAGAGAGGAAGAATCAATTTCATTTAGTTTTTCATGTGACCTTCTTTGCTCTGACACTTTTTTGTGTATGTGGTGCTGGGGTTTGAACTCTATTCCTTGCGGATGCCGGGCAAGTGTTATAACCGCCAAGCCACTGCTCCAGTCCCTTCAACTCTCCTTTGGTATCAACACTGCACTGTTTTTGTTACTATAATCTTATAGTCTAATTTCAGGTCAGGGATTGTGACACCTCCTGCTTCCTCTTTCCTGCTTAGTAATATTTTGGCTATTCTGAGTCTTCTGTTATTCCACACAAATTTGAGAATTGTCATTTCTATATTTGTGAAGAATGTCATTGGTATTTTGATGGGGATTGCCTTGAATCTGTATAGGACTTTTGGTAGAATGGACATTTTTATTATATTGATTCTGCCTAACCAAGAACATTAAAAGTTTTCCCATATACTCAGGACTTCTGCAATTTCTTTTTTTAATGCTCCATAGATTTCATTGTAGAGGTCCTTAACATCCTTAGTTAGATTGATGCCCAAGTATTTTATTCTTTTTGAGGAAATTGTGAATGGGACAGGCTTTTGATTTCTTCTTCAGTGGAATTTTTGCTGGTGTATAGGAAAGCTAATGATTTATGAATGTTGATCTTACAGCCAATCACTTTGCTGAAATTGTTTATAAGCTCCAGGAGTCTTCTGGTCGAGTTTATTGGGTCTTCTAGGTATAAGATCATGTCATCAGCAAATAGGCATCTTGACTTCCTCTTTTCCTATTCAAATTACTTTGGTTTTCTTCTCTGGTCTGACAGCTCTGGCTAGGGTTTCAAGGTCAATATTGAATAAGAATGGTGAAAGTGGATATTCTTGTCTTGTTCCTGATTTCAGTGGAAATGCTTTCAGTCTTTCTCTGTTAAGCATAATGTTGGCTATGGATCTGTCATAAATGGCTCTCACAAACATAAAGTATCTTCTTTGATCCCTATTTTCTTCAGAGTTTGAGCATAAATGGTTGCTGATATTTATCAAAGACTTTTTCTGTGAGATGATTATATGTTTTTTATTTTCAATTCTGTTTAAGTGTTGAATTACATTTACTGATTTACATATGTTGAATCAACCCTGCTTTCCTGGAATGAAGCCCACTTGATCATGATGTATTATATTTTTAATGTATTTTTTGTATCCAGGTAACTAGAATTTTATTAAGGATTTTTGCTTTTATGTTCATCAGAGAAATTGGTCTATTATTTTCTTTTCTTGATGTGTCTTTATTGGATTTTGGCATCAGGGTTATATTTGCTTCATAAAAAGTGTTTGGGAGGGTTGAACTATTTCAATTTCATGGAAAAGCTTGTAGAGGATTCGTGTTAATTCTTCTGTAAGGTTTGGTAGAATTCTGCCAAGAATTCATCAGTCCTGCGCTTTTCTTTTTGGTTCGCCTTTGATTGCTGTTTCGATTTTGCTACCTGAGATTGGTTGGTTTAAAATTTCAATGTCTTCCCGTGTTAATTTGGGAATGTCATATGTGGCCAGATATTTGTCCATTTTTTTTCCACATTGTCAAATTTGGCAAAGTATAATTATTCAAAATAAGTTCTTGTAATCTTCTGGATTTTGGTTGAGTCATTGGTGATATCTCCATTTTCGCCTTTGATTTTGTTGATTTGCTTCACTTCATTTTTCCTTTTGGTGAGGTAGGCAAGGGGTCTGTTGATCTGTTGGGCTCTGTGCAAAAGGAAAATCACCATGTTGGACTCCATAATACTTCTCTTTCCTCCCCCTTCACATTTTGCGCGCTCTGAGCAAGGTGAGCTACGTGCCTGCTCAGTAGTGCTACTTTCTCTCTCTCTCTCTGCATTTTACCGGTCGGTGATAGATGATGTCATCAACATAATAGTCCCTCATTGGCTGAAATAAGCTAGTCTGCCACTTCACTATTGGTCCCTTAGCAGCCTGCTCTCACTATATCTACCGATGTGCGGGAAAAATAAGAGAAGTTTCAAGCCGCCATCCACGTGTGAGTCTGAATTTCTTCCCCTGCCGCCGGCGTTCATCCCTTCGCCCCTGCCTCCCCTGCTCATCCTGCTTTGGCCCCGTCCACCTGTTGTCTGCTCTGAAGCGCTCCAGGGAGCCACAAGTGGTGCCACACGTGAGGAATTGCTCACCCTTTCGCTGACAGGACCCCACGCGACAAGAAGATATGAGTAAGCCCACTTTTCCTCTTTTTAATATCTCCCTGTTCAGATAAAGGTACTCAGCGCCCACATGTGTTAGGGCCCTGCCTCCCTTGCTTTTAATTTCCCCCTATTCGGCTGCAAAAAGCCCCACCCTAGCCTTAGGGCTCGATGCTCCCTCCTTTTTAATTCAAGTAATTAAATCCAACGCCCTCGTCTTAGGGCCTTATTTTTGTTTACCCCAATGTTTGAATATCTCTTTTCTCTCCTCCCCCTGCACCAGTGAATGAGGAGTCCTCTAGCTCATTTGAACCCCTCTTCGCTCTCCTTCCCCTGTCCTCTGTACTAGCCAAGGAGGAACTCTCTAGCTTACTTCAACACTTTTGGATCTGTCTCTTTACTGTAGGATGCCTTATTTCTCTAGCCCTTTTATGGCACTCCTTGCATTCCCCTTTAAGCCTTCTCTATCATCTTGCCTCCACTTTGGGCCAATTAGCTAGCAAGGAAGACCCCACCTTAGATTCCCTATGGGTCCTCCTTAAGAGCAAAGGATTAGAATTATCTGATAGTCAAATTAAAGCCACTTGGGCCACGTTTATTAAGGTGGCCCCCTGGCTACCTAAACATGACTTATTTAATTGGAATACTTGGGACCAAATTGAACAACTTCTTAAGCTCAAATCCAATCCAGGGGACCCCCTCCCTTTGGAGCGTTTCTGACAATTTCTGCTCTTAAAAGCTGCTTTTCCCTGAAGCCTGGCTACATACAAAAAGAGCAACCCCCAAACCAAGAAAAAAATGCTATCCCTATAGAAAAAGAAAGGCCTGCTCCCCATGCTCCAACCCCCCACCTCAATTCTTTTGACCCGGCCTCCTGGCCTGCTAGCGGGGGGCCCCCTTCCCTTCCGCCGCTGCCACTGTATACCACATCCGCCTCTGATCCATTTACACCTGTCTCAGCTCCATCCCCCTCCTTTGAATCAGGGCCTCCCTCAGCTCCACCTTGCCCTGCCTCAGCTCCACCCTCCTCTTTTGAATCAGGACCTCCCTCAGCTCCCCCTTGCCCTGAACCTTGACAATTGTTTCTGGTCAATGTTAACCCTGGGGGCAACCGGCCGGCCACATGGTACCCATGGGGGCCCAGGGACCTTAAAGAATTAAAAAAGGCCGTTCTCAAGGATGGGCCCAATGCCCCATGGACAGAAACTATCCTGCAGGGACTAGCTCACCACCCATGCATGGCAGCGGATTGGCGGGCATTGACCCGTGCAGTCCTTCCAAGTTCACTGTGTATAAAGTGGAGTGCTTTGTACAGGGAAGAGTGCCAACAACAGGCAGAGCATAATCAAAGTGTTAATCCCATAATCCTATTACTGTCAGAATGCTTACAGGCACCTCCGATCAATATTCATCAGGCATCCAGCAAGCGGCCATTCTGCCTCCTGATCACAATCAAATTCGGGCTTTAGGCCTGGCTGCATGGCAAAAGCTGGAGGAGGGAACTTCCGAATCTCCGATGGCTGCAATCCACCAAAAACCTGGAGAAAGCCTCCCCGAGTTTATTACTAGAGTTGAAGGGAGCATTAAACGCAAGTTTCCTCCCGGCGACCTTCATGATCATTTCGTTAAGATGATGGTATGGGAGGGAATGAGTCAGGAGCATAGGATTACTTGTTCTGGTCTTAAGGACCGGTCTATGGAGAGATGGATAATAGCCACAAAAGACATCGGGACCCATTCTCATCAGGCCCAGGCATTAGCCTCGGCCCTGCAAACTTCTCATTGGGAGGATGTAACCACTTTAGAGTGTGAGCTTCAGCAGGCTTACCCCAGAAAAAACGCCACCTGTTTCTGGTGTGGGCAGAAAGGTCACTTCAAGAAGGAATACCCCCAGTGGGCAGCGGAGGGATTAAACCCTATCAGGGCCTCCAAGAGGTTGGACCCTAATGCCCACCGTCTACTCCCTAACGCCCCATGCACACCCTGCCCGCAATGTGGAAAGGGCTATCTTTGGGCTAAAGATTGCCAATCTAAAGCAGGTGCACAGGGTCAACCTTTAAACTCCCTAAGGGGCTTACCCCAGCCCCGTTAAAAAATAGGGGCCCCCCAGCTGAGACTTACTGGACCGTCCCCCTCATACAAGGCGTCCGACCCAAAATGATCCTCACAATTGGGGGCAAATCCTTTAAATGCATAATAGATACTGGGGCGGACAAGACAGTTCTAAGAAAGGAGGAGATTCCCCCACAATGGAGACTAGTTCCGGGACCCCCCCTACTGGGGGTAGGAGGACAAACCAACTCTCAGCAAACTGCTGACTGGGTCTCCTGGGTGAATCCAGATGGTAACTCAGGCGAAGTGTGCCCCCTGGTGGCATCAGGGCTCACAGCTAATCTCATGGGCCAAGACATATTAGGAGAAACTCAGGCCTACATTACCACTAACCATAAGGTCTTTCATTGGGGTTCATTAGATGAAAGAAAATACCAACAACAATTCGGGGAAGGCCAATATCACCAAAACTACCAAGGCGACCCCGACTTTAAAATCATAAAAGAGGATATACTCCAATTTAATCCCCAGCTGCATCCCCAATCCTAAGGGCCACTGCTCCCCCTGGGACACCCAAAATCAATTGGCTTCCAGGGCCCCCCATTTGGGTGGAGCAGTGGCCTTTACCCAATAACACAACTACATAACCTTGTAAAACAGAAAATAGAATTAGGACACCTCCAACAATCCATTAGTCCCTGGAACTCACCTGTATTCATAGTTAAAAAACCCAATGGAAATGGAGGTTCCTTCAGGATCTGAGGCTAATTAACCAAAGAATGGTTCCCTTTGGGACCCCTCAACGAGGCCTCCCATGGATTCCAGCCATTCCTAATGATCATCACCTGATTATCATTGATATTAAGGACTGCTTTTTTTCTATTCCCCTCTACCCTGAAGATAGAAAAAGGTTTGCTTTCTCCCTTCCCTCACTTAACTTTAAGGGACCTGACCAAAGGTTTGAATGGACAATCCTTCCTCAGGGAATGGCTAATAGTCCCTCTGTCTGTCAACACTTTTTGTCTAATATACTTGCCCCTTTAGACACTTGCCCCAACTTATTTGTATATACTTATATGGATGATATCATCCTGGGGTCCCCCTGCCCGGAGAACCTTCAACAAGCTTTTAATAATTGTCTACACCTCCTTGCCCAAAATAATTTCCAAGTGGCTCCCCCAAAAATCCAAAATATTCCCCCCTTTAAAATTCTTGGGTCAATTCTCACCATAGATTCTGTTTGTCCTCTAAAACCTCAATTGCGTATTAGGGATACTTATACCCTCACCCAACTCCAACAACTACTCGGGGAGATTAATTGGATGAGGCCCTGGATCCCCATCTCTACAGCTGAACTTACATCCTCTTTGACCTTTTAAAAGACCTTAACCTACAATCCTCTGTCCAGCTATCCCCCACTCACCAGGAGGTGCTTTCCAAGGTCCAACAAGCCATTAATTCCACCTCCCTAAAGAGATTTTACCCTAACCTACCTCTATTTTTGTATATTTTCCCAAGTAAAACCCTCCTCATGGCTGTTCTAGCTCAGGAAGGAAAGCCTATTCATTGGGTACACCTCTCAATGGGGGGAGCCCCCCGTGTTTACTCCTTAAATGACCAACTGGCTGATTGTGTCATTAAGGGCAGGGAGCTTTCAACTCGTCTTTTTGCGACTGACCCACATATGGTGGTCTTCCCCTTCAGGCTCAATGATATTTTACGGCTCCAAAGAAACCACACCAGGGTAGCACTGGCCATGGAAGGATTTATTGGAAAAGTTGATTGTTGTTATGGCCCCTATAAGTGGATGAGTTCATTTGGGAGATTAGATTGGCACCCCCCTTGTCTATTCCTGTCTCGTCCTGACCCTCAGGCCCCCACCGTCTTCACTGACGGAGGCCATCGAGGTGCATCAATGGTGCTTTTTTCTTCAAAACCTCACCCAAATCAACCAGATCTATCTCTTACCCATGAGGTTCGAGGTTCAAGGTTCAGCCCAATTTAAGGAACTTTATGCAGTTGTCCTTGCTCTCAATAAGGTTCACACAACATTTAACTTGTTTTCTGATAGTCTATATGTTGTCAACCTCCTTCCTAACCTTGTTCATGCCCACATTCAGATGGATGACAACCCTATCACCCCTCTTATGAGCCAAACTCGATATCTTCTAAACAAAAGAATTAATCCCATATATATTCAACACTTGCAGGGACATCAGAGCTTGCCCGGACTCCTGACCTATGGTAACACTCTTGCTGATTTCCTTGCTTCCAATCCTTCTGAATGTTACACACTCTCAGAAGCTACCTCTTTCCATCACCTTACTCACACTAACTGGAGAGGCCTTCACCATCGTTTCCCCCAGGTTCCAATAAAAGACTTAAAAAATATTATCAAAACTTGCAAATCCTGCCTCCCTTTCCTACAAGTTCCCCCACTTCAGGGGCCTGGAGTTAACCCCAGAGGCCTAAGACCCAATAATCTCTGGCAAAGAGACGTCACCCATTATCCCGCCTTTGGAAAATTTAAATTCATCTTCATGTCTGTGGATACCTTCTCCCATGCTTGCTGGGCCTCTGCACATACCGGCAAAAAGGCCAAGCATGCCATCAACCACTTTCTTCAATGCTTCGCTACTCTAGGTCTATCAGATCAAATAAAAACCGATAACAGGCCTTGCTTTATTAGCCAATCCCTAGCTAACTTCTTCCAAAAGTGGAACATTACCGACACCACGGGAATTCCACATAATCTTAAGGGTCAAGCCACAATCGAAAGGCATAATAAGACCCTTAAGTCTCAATTAATAAAACAAAAAAGGGGGACACTCCCCCCTCATGATCAATTAAAAATGGCCCTGTTTACATTAAATATTTTAAATTTTTCCGAAGGAGACCATTTCTCTCCTTTTCAAAAACATTGGACCACCAGCACGCCATACCTGACTCTCAAGATCAGATGGAGAGATCCCCTCATGGGGATATGGAGAGGCCCTGACCCACTGATCACTACAGGGCAAGGATTTGGCTGTGTATTTCCAACTGATGAGCCCGAGCCAATTTGGGTCCTGGCCAGGGATCTCAAGCATTGCCCTCCCAATACTAACAAACACCCAGGGGACTCAACCTCCCCTGAGGAGCCTTCCCCTTCTGATCTCTTCCAGGAACCATAATAATCCACCCAACTCTGGTGCTCCTGCTCGTGGAGACGCACTCGACATAGACTGGCTTTGGGAACACAATGCCCACCAACACTCTGGAATCAGGACAACTCCCTTGCTGCAGCGGCTCTCCAAAACCACTGTCTTATACCAGCCAGTCAGGGACTCCCTTGCTGCAGTGGCTCTCCAAAAACACTGGTCTTATGCCAGCCAATCAGGGACTGTCCGGGATGAAACAAACTTTTCTCTCTAACTTTTCTGCTCTTGACAGCTCGTAAACGTCCAAGTACAATACTTGCCAGTGCTAACCCTATTGCCCTTTTGGCCAATGATGGGTAAAAGTCTTTAAAGAAAGACAACCTAAGACAGGCCATCTGGGATGGGTTTTTCCCCATGGAGACCATTGGCTGTGCAGGTATCCAGAGACGGGTAAAGTTCTCCAAAGAGCAGGGGAATAAACTAAGACAGGAGCCCCACCCTGGTCTCCAGCCGATTTATTGGCCTTCAAACAAAAAAAGAAAGGGGAATTGTTGGGCTCTGTGCAAAAGGAAAATCACCATATTGGACGCCATAATACTTCTCTTTCCTCCCCCTTCACATTTCGTGTGTTCTGAGCAAGGCGAGCTACACGCCTGTGCAGGAGTGCTACTTTCTCTCTCTCTCTCTGCACTTTACCGGTCGGTGATAGATGATGTCACCAACATAATAGTCCCTTATTGGCTGAAATAAGCTAGTCTGCCATTTCACTATCGGTCCCTTAGCAGCCTGCTCTCACTATATCTACTGATGTGCGGGAAAAATAAAAGAGAGAAGTTTCAAGCCGCCATCCACGTGTGAGTCTGAATTTCTTCCCCCGGCCGCCGGCGTTCGTCCCTTCGCCCCTGCCTCCCCTGCTCATCTTGCTTTGGCCCCGTCTGTCTGTTGTCTGCTCTGAAGTGCTCCAGGGAGCCACATTGATCTTTTTTAATTTTTCAAAGAACCAACTCCATTTTGTTGACAGTTTGTATTTTTTTGTTGTTGTTGTTCTCAATTTCATTGACTTCAACTCTGATTTTAGTTATGTCCTGTCTTCTATTAGGTTTGGGATTGGATTGTTCATTCTTTGTAGTGATTTGAGTTGGAGGATAAGACTATTTGTTTGGGTTCTTTCCTGATTTTTGATGAAGGTATTCAGTACTATAAATTTACTGCTTAAGGATGATTTCATAGTATCCCAGAGATTTTGATATGTTGTTTCATCATTATCATTCATTTCCCAAAATTTCTTAATTTCTGTTCTCAATAACTCTTTTATCCATTCTTTGTTTAAGAGGGTATTATTTGGGGTTGGGGATTTAACTCAGTGGCAGAACACTTGCCTAGCACACGCAAGGCCCCAAGTTTGATCCTCAGCCCTGAAAAAAAAAAGTGGGTATTATTCAATTTTCAAGTATTTGAGTAGTTTCTGTTGTTTTTCTTGTATTAATTTCTAAGATCATACCAATGTGGTTTGACAGGGTACATGGGACTACATCAACTTTTTTTGTATATGTTAAGGATAGCTTTGTGGACTAGGATATGGTCTATTTTGGAGAAGTTAAACTCAATTAATTTAGGATGAAATATTCTGTAAATGTCTGTTTAGTCCAGTTGATTAATAGAGTTGTTTAGGTTAGAGATATCTTTTTATATTTTTTGCTTTGATGATCTGTCTATTGTTGATAATGGTGTATAAAAGTCCTCCAGTATTATTGTGTTGAGATCGATGAGGGGTTTAATATCATTAAGTAATTTTTACATATATTTGGGATAGTTTATTTAAAGGCATAAATGTTAACTATCATTATGTCTTCCTGATAAATTGTTCCTTTTACTATGATATAATGACCTTCTTTGTTATTTTTGACTACTGTTTGGTTAAAATTAACTTTGTCAGATATTAGGCTCACAATGCCAGCTTGCTTGTTCAGTCCACAAGACTGGTAAACATTTTGTCAACATTTCACCTTCAGTCTGCTCATTTTTGATTGTGATTTGTGTCTCCTGAAGGCAGCATATTGGTGGATTATGTTTTTGATCCAGTAAGAAAATCTGTGTATTTTGATTGGGGCATTGTGTCCATTCAAGTTCAGAGTTAGAGTAGATATGAGAATCTGGGTCCCTAACATTGTGACTATTGCTGTGTTTTGTGCCATCTTGGATATCTTTTGGTTTGTATTATGGTGATTGGCCTTTTGTTTAAGGGTTTTGGGACTTATTAGAGTGTTCTTCTGAATGAAGTACATCATTAAGAATATTCTGTAGTGCAGGCTTTGTGTTCATGTATCTTGCTGGCTTGAATTTATCATTTAAGTATTTAATTTCCCCATCACATTTAAAGCTGAGTTTATTGGGTATATTATCTTTGGTTGAAAATTGTTTTCCTTCAAAGTTTGAAAAATATCATTCCATGCTCTTCTGGCCTTTATTGTCTGATCTGAGAAATCCATAATAATCAAAATTGATCTGCCTCTGAATGTCATTTAGTGTTTTTCCCTAGCTGCTTTGATGATTCTCTCATTACTTTCACTATTATTCATTTTATAGATGTGTCTTGGTGAATTTCTCATTTGATTATGTATGTTTGGTGTCCTATAAGCATATTGAATTTGGTATTCTGGGTCAATTCTGATGTGGGGAATATTCTTGGCAATTTCACTTAGAAATTTTTTTAATGCCCATTGTTGGTTGGTCGATGTTTTCTTCAATCCGAATTACTCTCAAGTTATTTCTTCTCATCTCGTCAAATTATACTTGGAAGTTCTGATCATGTACAAATGTTTCTTTTCTTATTTGTCCTCTTTGAACTCAACATTGTTCAGCCTGTCTTCATTATCTGATGTTAATTCTTCAAGAGCTGAGATTCTATTTTCTATTGAGTTTACTCTGGTATTAGTATCTTAGAATGAGCTTTTGATTTGGTTTACAGTATTTTTCAATTCTGTAAGCTCTGCTAGATCTCTTTTCAGGATGCTTATCTCTTTATGGATGTGGCCTTTCACATCCTGAAATTGCTCTCTTATCTCTATATATGTGATCTCTCATCTTCTGAATTTTATCTCTTATCTCTTTCCTTAAATCTTCTTTCAATTCTTGATTGAATTACTAATCATATTGTTGATACATTTTTCTAGGTTTTCATCTAGGACCCCAACTGTGGATTCCTTGGATGGGGAGCTGTGAGGTTGAGGTGGGTACTTGTTTCCCTTTTTCCTCATTTTCAGTTACAAGGAGTGTGGCTTGAGGTCCAACAGTGAATAATTCTCTTGCAGGCTTTGCTGATGGAATTGGAGCATCTGATGTCTTTGCTTAGTTGGACTGTGTTATAATTTGGGTAGCACAGTTCAATGGCTGTCACCCCAATCAGTGAAGTATTGTGAACCTTTAGGTTTTCCAATACTTGAAGGGATGGGGGTAAAAGTCAATAAGTGCAGACAATGCATACAACAGACCATGGCAACTGTTGCTCTTACAGTGTTGATTAGCATCTATAGGAGCAATTGGATTAGCAGTTTTCTTCCATGAGAGCTCTAACACTATATTTAGGTAGCAATCAAACACTTATTTTCAATTATAATGTTCTCTTCAGTTTAGCAGTTCTTCTATAGGTGAGGAAAAATGTCTAAAGAGCAGAGGGAATGAGGTAGGAAGGTAGTGTCGAGCTTGTGACTTAGGATATAGAACCACAAGGTAGTAGAGTGATGCAGGCTATTCTATTAAGTATAAGAGAAAGATAGAAATGAGATGAGAGTCAGGTAAAGACTTTGAGGGAGGATGAGAGAGAACAAAGTACAGTTTAGGAATTGACCAAGTGAAGAGAAGAAAAGGATAATATACAGTGGGAGTGTCTTTGATTCAAGGAGTCTAAGGACTAGTTTGGTATAATGAAGTCTTCCCCAGGTTGGAGCCTGATGATATGTATACAGTAGTCAAACAAAAGAAGTCACAGTGACAGAAAAAGCCAACCACCTACACACACAAAGAAACAAAATACGTACATCCAGGAACACCATTCTCAGTAATAACAATAGCAAAAAAATTAAAAAAAAAGAGCTGGGAAGGTTATTAATTATTACTGCCAATGTCAATATGTACCGTGGAGGAATATATTCATAGCTGACTTCTAGATGGTGACACTTCCCAGTTGAGTTTGTTGGAGGGAACGAGATTTGGTGATCTCAGCTAACAGTGATATTCCCAGGAGGCTTCACAGTATATTTTTCCAATAGTGGGATTGCAAACAATGATCTTTCCTGCTTCCTATGACAACAGACTTCAGGACTATGTGAGTTGCACTCTTGGGCAGATTAGTGTCTGCCTATTCAAACTCCTGTCCCTCTTCAACCAGGAACCCAGGAGCTGCTGGGAGTCTTGTGGATCCTGGTATGGGACTCTTATTGTTCCAAGGAGAGTGGCTGGCCTGGACTTTTCTCCCCCAGGATTGCTATCATCCACTCTTGGGTTTCTTGTGATAGTCTGTGGCTTCAAGAGATAATGTGTGAGGCCTTCATAATCCCAGCAAGGGGAGGTAGGCCCCATGGAGTCACCAGCCCAGCTAGACTAGTGTTTGTGATGGTCTCAAATGCAACCATTAGGGGTTGTGGAAAGCCCAGTGTCACTGGGAGAACTCAGGACCTATGGGACCTTGTCTGTACACAGTGATCAAGGTCTGAAAGTGGGGGAAGGCACTGAAACCAGGCTGCCTCTTTTGTTCATAGGTTCCTGAGGCTGACACTAGTCCCTGCCCTGAGAGTTTCAGGTAGGGTCTGTTGTACTTGCAGCTGGAGACCACCTTGGCTGATTAGGCCCTATTGAGCAGCATCCTGCACATAGATGCCTACCACAGTTTGGGAGTGTAAGGGAGTGGCGGGAAGCCTCCAAATGGTGGTGGTAAGACCAGAAGGGAGGGTCTGCCAGGTCCACACAGCCCCCAGTGCAGAGAGTCAAGACACTGATGGAGCTGCTCTTCTGCTCCTCTGGACTGAGGTTCCTAATCTGTGCTGTAGGTGATGTTTTTGGTTTCACTTTTGATAAAGGAGTGTCCCATCATGCCCTCTGGGAGGAATCAAGATGGCGGTGCTGTCTCATTTCTTCATGTGATCAGATTTAGGGTCTCTGTGTATTAAAACATCCTCAGGGTCACTGCTGCAGTCAGCTCAGACTGAGAGCACAGGGTTTTCACGCCAAGGTTCTGCTGAGCATTTGCTGCCACTGTGGGTGAGTTAAGTTAATTATGCACAGTTTCCTCCCCTCCAGACTAATTCCCCACCTGTGGGCTGGGTAGGTGGTGCAGGCACATAACTACCAACTTGCTTACGTCTCTGACTCCTTGTTATTAAGCTTCTTTCCTTTGATGTTAATGTATTAGGGGAAAAAATCACCAACCACATAGCATAGCACTTCTCTCACCGTATGTATCCTGTGTCCACAGAGAGATTTCTTGTTCAGCACTGCTGAGCGACCACCACTGCTGCTGCTGTCATCACCTCGATCTTTCATAAAATGGTTCTAACAAAAGAAAAGCCAGAACCAGGTGGCTTTGCTGCTGAATTTTATCAAACTTTTAAAGAAGAACTAATGCGAGATTCAGAAGATGGCAAGCTGAAGGGAGGCAGCATTTCCTGTGGCTCTGGTTGGAAAATCCCAGTTTATCTTCAATTTTCCAAGGTGTGTTCAGGGGAATTTATATATGAACTTCTAATGCTAGTTTGTGAAGCTTTTCTAAGGAGCCGAGTCCTGGGAGTTTCACGTGGAGGAAAAAAAAAAGGGGGTGGGGATTTTTTTCTGTCCTGCCAGGGATGCAGCCAGTTGCTTGTGTTGTCTTCCTTCCAGTGCAGCTGCCATTGGCGAGTGGCTGACAAAGTGTGGAGAGGGACAAAGGATTCTTTCTGCTGTGCCAGGAATATGGGAGTTCGGCTGTGTTTACTTTATGCCAGTAGAGCCGACATCAGCGAGTTGCCATTAGATCGAGGAGAGATAAAGGGATTTTATCTGTCCCACCAGGAATGGAGGTTGGCTTGGTTTCATTCCGTGCATGCACATGGTGGACCAGCCGCAGGGGCAGGACTGCAAGTGG
The DNA here is from genome assembly GCA_004027875.1 of Aplodontia rufa. Lineage (NCBI taxonomy): Eukaryota > Metazoa > Chordata > Mammalia > Rodentia > Aplodontiidae > Aplodontia > Aplodontia rufa. The sequence continues at coordinate 28,956 of PVKS010008308.1, read as the reverse complement.
CTGCTGCGACTGTGGCTCTGAACAGAGTCACCGACCCCATCAGTGCTGCGATCCTGTGCCTAATTAAAACAGAGCATCAGGCGAGCTCATTTACAGACATCCACTGAGCTCACACACTGCGGAGGGGCGAGAGCTGTGCTGGGAAGTGGCCCCCTGAGGTGCCCAGTGGAATAGGTTACTCGTGGAGATAGCTGGGCCACCATTCAGAGCCCCAGGACACAGTTCCCCCTGGCTTTTTAGAGCAGCCTATGAAAACTGCATCAGGAAAAGGCCAAGGGCTGCAGTCTGACCCAGGAAGAGAAGGCCTTGGCCAGGCCCAGAATCCACCCTTCTTAGGGGGTCTTCAGTTCTTGGAATAAATGGGAGCAATTCCCTGCCTTGTCCATTCCCCTCAGCCAGAAGAATCACATGGCAAGTTAAAGGCTGAGTCTTCTGCCACAAGAGATAGTGCATGCATCTCCCAGCAGAGGGAGAATAGAAATCATCCATACTCCCTGTTCATTAACTCTTCTGGCTTCAGCTCCCCTGGGAGGCAGGCAAACATCAGGGCATACCAGAACCAGTCCTCTCCAGTGGAAGCCCCTCCTAGAAATTCCAGGAGTCTGAGGATAGCCCAGTCCTTTTTGTGAGATCACATAACCACAGACTGAGAGACATAAATATCAAAACCCAGAAGGACAGTGATCATCTCCTACCAAAGGACACAGAGACACTCTTACTGTCTATAGTTCCAACTTTTCATTAAGAATTTTTTACTTTTTATCTGATTTTGCATACATATGTACATTTTTTCTTCTTTTCTTTCTTTCTTGCCTTCTGTTTATCTTCTATACCCAATGTGTACTGATACAATAGCTGAAACAATTTATGAGTTCATGGACATATAGAAATGTTAGCTATTTTTTTTATTTTTCCATGCTCCTTTTTATTTTTATTCTCTTTTTTATGTTCCTGTTTGCTTTAGTTTGTGTCTTTATACGTTTGCTCATCTCCTTCTCCTCCCTCCTGAACAGAGGGATTCTGGTCAGCACAATTAGTATCGGAAATATACTGTGATTGACCTCCTTACTTTACCTACGTGTGCTTCTACCCTTTTGCAATCTCCAAAATCTCATTATTAATATCTCTTTTACCCCTCCTTATTTGATCATTTCTATTCCTGCTTCCCCTACCTAGGGTCTGCTCTTTCTTTCCTTTTTTCCTTCTTCTTCTTTTTTTCTCTATTTCAGGGCTGAGGACCAATCTTGGGGCCTTGTGTGTGGTAGGCAAGCGCTCTGCCACTAAGGTAATTCCCCAACCCATATCTTCTATATTTTTTCTTTTTCTTTCTTGTTCTTTCTCTCTCCAAATTAACCTCTTTGCCCCTTACTCTCTCAATTCCTAAACTTCTTTATCCTGTTCTCTCTCTTCCTTACTCAAAACCACAAACCTACTCCCATCCCATTTTAATTTTTTTCCTTATTCCTAATTGAATTGATGTATACATGCTAACACCTTCTAGTTTTTATCCTAACTCAGGAGCTTCACAATACCTTCTTACCCCACTTCCTTGGATTTCTAGATTGTACTTCCCCCCATCTTCTTAATCCCTGCCAACTAAAGTGAAAAATCATTCTTCAAAATGGGTATTTGCTGGTTATCTTAACATATTGTGACAGCTCTCATGGAAGAAAACTGTTTCTAAAGGTGCTAATCATAATTATTTCTGTTTTAGTTGAAATTGTTCAGTATATGTGCCTATAGGCTCACATTTCTTCATTGACTGGAATGGAAGCCAGTGAGCTGTGTTTCCCAAAAAGCACCCTAGCCCAATGAAGCACAGTCATAAGAAGCTCCAATAACACTTACAACAGTAACTAACATAGCCAGTCTTCAAGCCACATCCCCTGTATCTGAAAATGAGGAAAAGGGATAATTACTCATATCTTCACCCTCACAGTGCCCCATTCATGGGCTCCATGGCAGGGGTCCTGGATGAAAACCAAGAAAAATATATCAACACTGTGATCAGTAACTCAATCAAGGAGTTGAGAGAAGAATTAAGGAATGAAATCAGAGAGCAGTTTCAGGTGATGAGAGACAACTTTCATAAGGAAGTAAGGGAACAATTCCATGAAATGAAAGATCATATTTATAAAGAGTTAGACATCCTGAAGAGAGATGTAGAAGAGCTATCAGAATTGAAAAATACTGTCAACCAAATCAAATCCTCACTAGAAGATACTAACACCAGAGTAAACTCAACAGAATATAGAAACTCAGCCCTTGAAGAACGAACAGGTTGAGCAATGTTGAGTTCAAGGAGGACAGACAAGAAAAGAAACTTATTGTGCATGACCAGAACTTCCAAGTAATATTTGATGAGATGAGAAGAAACAATTTGAGAGTATTTGGACTGGAAGAAAATATAGAACAACAAACAGGAGGCATTAAGAACATATTGAATGAAATAATCAGGGAAAACTTTCCTCATATTAAGATTGATCCAGATTACCATATCCATGATGCCTGTAGAACACCAAACAGACCTAACCAAATAAGAAATTCACCAAGACATATCATATATAAAATGATTAACAGAGAAAGTAAAGAAAGAATTCTAAAAGCAGCAAGGGAGAAACTCCAAGTCACGTTCAGAGGCAGACCTATCAGAATCAAAATGAATTTTTCAGACAAGATGAAGAAGGCCAGAAGAGCTTGGAACAATATTTTTCAAGTTCTGAAAGAGAAAAATTTCCAGTGAAAGTTAATATACCCTTCAAAGCTCAGCTTTAAATGTGAAGGAGAAATTAAATACTTCAATGATAAATTCAAGCTAGCAAAATACATGAACACAAACCCTGCATTACAGAATATTCTTAAGGACATTCTTCAGTCAGAAGAACATGCTAATAATTCTCTAAACCCCTAAACAAGACAGTGTCTACAATCACAATACACTCCAATAGAAACCCAAGATGGTGCAAAACACAGCAACAAACACAAAATCTGGGATTCAGATTCCCATATCTATCATAACTCTGAATGTGAATGGTCTCAATGCCCCAATTAAAAGATACAGATTAGCTTCCTGGATTGAAAAACAAAATCCAACAATATGTTGTCTGCAAGAGACACACCTTACACTCAAAAATAGACACAGACTGAAGGTGAAATGTTGGCAAAATGTCTACCAGGCTTGTGGCCTGAAAAAGCAAGCTGGTGTGGTGGTCCTAATGTCTAATAAAGTTAACTTTGATCCAAAACTACTTAGAAAGGACAAAGATGGGCACTACATCATGCTAAAAGGCACAATTCACCAAGAAGACTTAACAATAATTAACATTTATGCCCCCAATCACAATTCCCCCAAATGTTTTTGAATGGAAAAAACATTCAAGGACATTAAACCCCTCATAGATCTTAACACAATAATACTGGGGGAATTCAATACACCATTATCAACATTGGACAGATCATTAAAACAAAAAATCAACAAAGATATCTCCAATCTGAATTTCTCTATTAACCAATTGGGCTTAACAGACATCTACAGAATATTCCATCCTAAATTGGCTGAATATACCTTCTTCTCAGCAGCTCACAGATCCTTCTCAAAAATAGATCACATCCTAGTCCACAGAGCTAACCTTAACAAATTCAAGAAAGTGAATATAGACCCACGTATCCTGTCAGATCACAATGCCATGGTCTTAGCAATCAACAACAACAACAACAAAAACAGAAGCTTCTGTAATACTGAAAATTGAATATTACCCTTTTAAATGAAGAATGGATAAAAGACCAAATGAGATAAAAAATCAAGAAATTCTTGGAAATCAATGAGAATGATGAAACAAAATATCGAAACCTCTGGGATAGTATGAAAGCATACTTAAGAGGTAAATTTATAGTGCTGAACGCATACATCAAAAATCTGGAAAGAGCCCAAATAAATAGTCTTATGCTCCAACTCAAACTCCTACAAAAAGAGGAACAATCCAATCCCAAAGCTAACAGAAGACAGGAAATAACTAAAATCAGAGCTGAAATCAATGAAATTGAGAACAAAAAAACAATACAAAGTATGAATAAAATGAAGAGTTGGCTCTTTGAAAAAATAAATAAGATGGATAGACCCCTTGCCAACCTCACCAAAAAGAAGATTGAAATGAAGCAAATAAATAAAATGAAAGATGAAAATGGAGATATCACCACAGACTCAACCAAAATCCAGGAGATTATCAGATCTTATTTTGAAAATGTATACTCTGCCAAGTTTGATTACCTGGAAGATATGGAAAGATACTTAGCAACATATGACATCCCCAGATTAACACTGGAAGACATTGAAAATTTAAACCAACCTATCGCGGTTTTGAAATCGAAGCAGCAATCAAACGCCTTCCAAAAAAGAAAAGTCCTGAACCTGATGAATTTACAGCAGAATTCTACCAATTGTTCTCAGAAGAATTATCACTGATCCTCTATGAGCTTTTTGATGAAATTGACAGGGTAGGAGCACTACCAAACACTTTTTATGAAGCAAATACAACTCTCATGCCAAAATCTAACAAAGACTCATCAAGAAAAGAAAACTATAGACCAATTTCCCTGATGAACATAGATGCAAAAATCCTTAATACAATTCTAGCTAATGGGATCTAAAAGTGCATTAAAAAGATAATATATCATAGATGCAAAAATCCTTAATAGAATTCTAGCTAATGGGATCCAAAAGTGCATTAAAAAGATAATACATCATGATCACGTGGGCTTCATTCGTGGAAAACAGGGCTGGTTCAACATTCGCAAATCAATAAATGTAATTCACCACTTAAATAGAATTAAAGACAAAAATCATATAATCATTTCAATCAATGCAGAAAAGGCCTTTGATAAAATTCAGCATCCTTTTATGCTCAAAACCCTGGAGAGGATAGGGATCAAGGGAAGATATTTTAACTATGTAAGATCCATTTACAACACACCCATAGCAAACATTATACTCAATGGCAAAAGACTGAAAGCATTTCCTCTTAATTCAGGAATGATGAGACAAGGCTGTCCACTTTCACCACTCTTATTCAATATAGTCCTTGAAACTCTTGCCAGAGTCATCAGACAAGAGAAGGAAATCAAAGGAATTAGAATAGGAAAAGAAGAAGTCAAGTTGTCTCTCTTTGCAGATGACATGATCCTCTACCTAGAAGATCCTATAAGCTCAACCAGGAGACATCTGGAGCTTATAAATGACTTTAGCAAAGTGACTGATTATAAGATTAACACCAATAAATCATTAGCTTTCCTATACTACAGCAATAAGGATGCTGAAGAAGAACTTAGGAAGTCTGTCCCTTTCACCATCTCCTCCAAAAAGATAAAATACTTGGGCATAAATCTCACAAAGGATGTTAAGGACCTATACAATTAAAATTATTGAACTTTAAAATAAGAAATTATAGAAGATCTGAGTAGATGGAAAAACATTCCATGTTCATGGTTAGGTAGAGTCAATATCATCAAAATGGCCATTTTACCCAAAGCCCTATACAGATTTAATGAAATCCCTATCAAGATACAAACATCATTCTTCATGGATATAGAAAAAGCAATACTCAAATTTGTATGGAATAACGAAAGACTCAGAATAGCCAAAGCATTACTCAGCAAGAAGAAGGAGGCAGGAGGCATCTCAATTCCTGACGTGAAATTATACTATGGGGCTACAGTAACAAAAACAGCATGGTATTGGTACCAAAACAGAACTGAAGACCAATGGAACAGAATAGAGGATTATGAGATGAACCCTCATACCTTTAACTATCTGATATTTGATAAAGGGGGCAAAAGCATGGTGTGGAAGAATGATAGCCTGTTCAACAAACAGTGTTGAATAAATGGGAAAGCCATATGTAGACAACTGAAATTGGATCCCTACCTTTCATCCTGCACAAAAATTAAATAAAAATGGTTCCAATATCTGGATATTAAACCAGCAACTTTACAATTGCTTGAAAAAGAAGTAGGATTCACATTACATGACATAAGTGCCGGCACTGCCTTCCTTAACAAGACTCCCATGGAGCAAGCAGTAAAGTCAAGAATAAATACATGGGATGCAATTAAACTAAAAAGCTTTTACACAGCTAAAGGTTTAGTCAAGAGTCTCAAGAGAGAACCTACAGAATGGGAGAAAATTTTTGCCTGCTACACCTCGGACAGAGTACTAATATCCAGAATATACAAATAACTAAAAATTCTGAACACCAAATCACAAATAATCCAATTAATAAATGGGCTATGGAAGTAAAAAGAAGCTTCTCAATGTTATGTTGGAGTCTGACCTTCATTCTATTTCATCAGCTGCCCTAGAGTGACCTTGTGACAATTATTGGGGTCTGACCTTCACCTCCATTTCATCAGCCACCCTAGTGTGATCTTATGACTATTTGCATAAGCTCCTTCGGAAAGGGCTGCTAGGTCGTGCTTTGTTAAAGATTAGGGTGGGTTAAAATGTCTTAACGACAGGTTACTCCTTAGTTTTTGTCTGTACTCTAGTTTTTTTGTCTGTACTGAAATCTACATAACACCTGGCAACTCCCTTAGAAGGATTATTGATTCCTTGGCTGTCTCCCCTCCTCCTCTATAAAAACCCGTATGCCTTAATAATAAATGGATTCTGAGCTGCCATCAGCTGCGTGTGGTTGCCTCGTTTCCCCGGCTGGGAGGGAAGGGGTCCCCGGACAAGGGGAGACCCGGGTTTCAGCCGTCGGCACTCACCCCCCTCCTGATCGGCTCCCGGGGGGCAATGCAGCTCCCCACAAATGTAGAGAGTCCAAAAAGTCCATAAACATTTGAGAAAATGCTCTACATCACTAGCAATAAGAGAAATGCAAATCAAAACTTTGCTGAGATTTCACCTCACTCTGGTCAGAGTGGCAAAAATGAAGAATACAAGCAATGACAGGTGCTGGAAGGGCTGTGGGAAAAGAGGAACACTGTTACATTGCTGGTGGGAATGCAAACTGGTACAGCCACTCTGGAAAGCAATGTGGAGACTCCTCAAAAAACGAGGGCTGGAACCACCTTTTGACCCAGCTATCCCACTCTTGGGTATCTTCCCAAAAGAGATAGAATTGGCTTACTGTAGAGATACAGCTTCATCAATGTTTATAGCAGCTCAATTTACTATAGCTAAATTATAGAACCAACCCAGATGCCCCTCACTTGATGAATGGATCCAAAAACTGTGGTACATATATACAATGGAGTACTACTTGGCTATTAGAGAAAATGACATTATGGCATTTGCAGCCAAGTGGATGGAGATGGAAAAATTTTGCTAAGTAAAGTATCCCAAACTCAGAGACTCAAGGGATGAATGTTTTCTCTCATTTGTGGAAGCTAGAATATAAGCAGAAACAGTACGTTAGATGGCTAACCTATCAATTACCTCAACATGTATGAATTCTTACATGATCATGGGGAATTGTGCTAAGACTCCTAGGGGATGTAGGGAGGGTGATAGGGATGGGGGAAGGGAATAGGAAGGACATCAAGGTGACCAGAGGGAGGTAGTATGGGAGAATCTAACCTGAGGGGAACCTCTGACTTCCACAAGAAATCCAATTAACTTGGATCTTAAGTAAAGTGAAACACGGAACCATGGGGAGCCTAAAGGGGGAAAACCATGGTCTGGCACCAGTATTGGCTTGTTCTGTCATTACCCTTTTGTTCTTGATTGTATGTTGATGAACCCCTCCTGTTATAAGACCATGCTTATTGAATAAATATTTAAAAAAGGGAATATATATGTTTATTAAAAAAGAAGAACTAATGCTAATTCTCCTTAAACTATTCCAATAAAATGAAAGGGAGGGAATCCTTTCAAATTCATTTTATGAGGCCAGCATTATCCTATTACCAAAACCAGACAAGGTAATAACAAAAAAGAAAACTGTAGGCCAATATCCCTGATGGAAATAGATAAAAAAAAAAAAACAACCTTAACTAACACTAGAAATAGAATTCAAGAGTACATGAAAGAGATAATTTACCATGGTCAAGATGATTTTATCCTTGGGATTCAAGGATGTTTCAACATAAGCAAATCAATATGTATACTATATTGTACTAACAGAATGAAGAATAAAAAATCACATGATCAACTCAATAGATGCAGACAAATCATTTGATAAAATTGAACATCATTTCATAATGAAAAATTAGGTACAAAAGGATTTTGCCTCTACATAATAAAGGATATACATGACAAACTTGCAGCTAATATCATACTGAATGGGGGAAGACTGAAATTACTTCCTGTAAGATCAGGAACAAAACAAGGGTAAGCATTCTCACATGTCTTGTTCAGTAGAGCACTGGAAATTTTACCCAGAGCAGTTAGACAATACAGAGAAAGAAAACATAAAAATAGAGAAGAAGAAAAATTATCCCTTTGCAGATTATGTGATTCTATATGTAGAAAAACTGAAGAATTCTAACAAAAGACTTTTAAAACTGACAAACACATTCAGTGCAGTAGCAGGACACTAAATCAGCATAGAAAAATCAGTAACTTTTCTATACATGAATAATGAATTTGCTGAGTAACAAATCATGAAAGGAACCCCATTAACAATAGCTCCAAAAATATCTCTAAGAATAGACTTAACCAAGGAAGGGAAAGACATCTACTTTGAAAACTGCAAAACACTGATGAAAGAAATAGACAAAACAAAAAGATGAAAAGGACTCCCATGTTTGCAGATTAGAAGAATAAATATTATTAAAATGGCCATGCTACCTCAACCTATTTACACATTCATTGCAATTCCCATTACAATATTAATGATTTTTTTTGGTACTTGGTTTTGAATTCAGGGTGATTTATCACTGAGTTACATGCCCAGCCCTTTTTATTTTGTACCTTGAGGCAGGTTCCCACTACATTTTCTGAGGTTGGCCTTGAATTTGTGATCCTTCTGCCTCAGCCTCCTGAGTCACTGGAATGACTGGTGTGTGCCACTGCATTCAGTTAAATTCCTTACAGAACTATAAAAATGATTCTGAAATTCATATGGAAGCATAAAAGATCTTGTATATCTAAAACAATCTTGAGTAAAAATAACAAAGATGAAGGTATCATAGCATCCAATTTGAAGACATACTGCAGAGCCCTAGTAACCAAAACTTCATGGAAATAGCACAAAAACAGAACACAGATCAACTAACAGACTAGAAATCCCTAAAATAAGCTCATGCATCTATCCCCAATTGATGCTAAATGAAGGTGTCAAAAACATACAATGAAGATAGCTTCTTTCATGAATGTTACTTAGAAAATTGGATTTCCATGTGCCAAAGATTGAAATTTACCCCCTGTTATAGTTTGATTGTGAGGTGTCCCCCAAAAGCTTGTGTGACAATGTGAAATGTTTGGGTTGTGAAAACCTTAAACTAATCAGTGAGTTACCCTGATGGGGATTAACTGGCAACTGTGGGCTGGTAGGGTGCGGCTGGAAAAGGTGGGTCATTTGAGGGGTGCCTCCTAAATTGTTCTTTTCAGGTCATTTAGTTACTGCAGTGAAAAAGCTGACTAAAATCCCTATTACCATCCTGCACAAAAATCAACTCATGATGGATCAAAGACCTGAGATTCTGAAACAATTTGGAAAAAACATAGCAGAAACACTTCAAGATGTTATTACAGACAATGGTTTTCTGGATAGGGCCCCAAAAGTACAGGAATCAAAAGCAAAAGTCAACAAATGGCATTACATCAAACTACCAAACATCTGCAAAGCAAAGGAAGCAATAAAGTGAAGAAATGAAGATAGAAAGGGAGAAAATATTTGTCAACTGATCATCTGACAGAGGGTTAAGATCCAGAATACATAAGGAACTCAAAAAACGCAATGATGCACAAAAAGTAATCCAATTAATAAATGGATAAATAACCTGAATAGATACTTCTCAAATGAAGAAATATAAATGATTAACAAATATATGAAAAAAATTTCTCAATATCATTAGCTCTCAGGGAAATGCAAATCAAAACTATAATGAGATACCATGCCAATTGAGTTCGAATGGTTATTATAAAAAATAATGGAAAGGACATGAAGAAAAAGGAATTCATACACTTCAGGATTGAATGTAAATTAATTAAGCCATTATGGAGACCAGTATGGAAGCTCCTTATAAAAAATAAAAATAGATTTACCATATGGTCCAGCTTTGGGGCATTTATCCAAAAAATTGAAATCAGCATAGCAAAAAGATACCTGGATGCCCATATTCATTGTGGCACTATTTATAATAGCTGAGATACTGAATCACCCAAGGAGCCCATCAGCAGATCAGTGTATAATAAAAATGTGGTACAAAATAAAGTATTATTCAGCCATAAAGAAAGAGGAAGTTCTGCCATTTGCAATAAAATGAATTGAACTGGAGGACATTATAGTGAGATAAGTCAGACACAGAAAGACAAGCACCACATGTTCTTTCTCATATGCAGAAGTTAAAAACTGTCAATCTGAAAGGAAGATAGTGATTACTAGAGATGGGGAAGGGTATGGAGGGATGGATAGGAAAAGGGATGTTGGATTTGTTTAGTGCATGCAACATGCATGTTGGAAACACCACACAGAATTCCATTCATATGCATTACTAATACATGCTAATAAAGAAGAAAAGGAGTAAAATATAGTGATTTTATTTAACTTTAAAAATACATTATATACTATTTGTAAAATATTAACAATGGTTACCTCTAGGTAGTAGTATTTTGCTTTAGGAAAATTACTGTCAATCTTTACTTTTTCATGTTTATGACTTACAAAAGAGAACTCTATTACTTTACAATAGAAAAACACTAAATACTGATATAGTAAAGCGGAAATACCTAAAATATAAATAAGTAGAATTTAACTTGCAATATTTTCTTTATCATTTATTTTATGACAGTCAGTTATAAAAGAGACTTCAGTAATAAAAGAAAGCAAAAGTTTAATGTACTAAATTTGTGATCCATTACTACATTTGAGATTATGTTTTAATAGTACAGACAAAATTAAAAACAGCATTTTGTAAAACATCTAAAAGGCACAACCAGAATGAAAGTGCTGTGGAAGTGAAGTTTCCTTGAACCATACAGCTTATTTTTTGAATATCAAAAAATAATAGATTAGTGATTTATGTAATCAACAGATTTTGTAAAACCTATTACTGGCATGTAAACATATCAATTGAAGGACGTTGGTTCAGAATTAGATACATTTAGGTACAAAGGCTAAATAAAAGTTCCATGCCCTTGTGCATTCTTTGTGCATCTAGGGACAACCCTATGTGCTCTCATGTTCTCTATGTCTCTGTCTGTAACACACACACACACACACACACGCACGCACACACACACACACACACACACCACAGCCCTCATAGCTTCGTGTGAGTGCTAAAACAGAAAATAAGAAGACACCATTAAAAGTTGTCATTCTTTTTCTAAAGAGAGAGAGAGAGAGAGAGTTATATTTTTTAATTTTTCCATCTGTGTTTTTGTTTTTGCTCCACTTAGTTGTATATGTGATGCTGGGGATCAAACCTGGGTCCTCATGTATGACAGACCAGTGCTTTACCATGGAGCCACCTCCCCAGCCCTGCCATTTTGTTTGGATTAAATTTCTACCATGTCCTTTGAAATACAGTCCATGTATCACGTAACAATTTGGTCAATGGTGAAATGCATATTTGATGATGGGCCTGAGAATCTTCTATTGCCTAGTGATATGCTAACCATCATCAGCACAATGTGTTACTTGTGTGTTTGTGGTAATGCTGGTGAAAACAAACCTTCTGTGCTGCCAGTCCTATGAAAGCATAGCACATATTATGTACACATATGATAATTGATGATAATAAACAACTATATTATTGGTTTCCAAATACTATACTAGAGTTTGTTTCTTTATTTTAGAGTAGACTCCTACTTGAAAAGAAGCCTTTAAAACAATATGCTGTGTTATACCAGCAACAGTCCCTTATATTGTGTGTTTACTGCTTCTTTATGTTGTATCAAGAGGCCACAGCAAATGATGAGCATAGACCCAGGTTTATGTAAATATGCAATGATAAAATTGCCTATTAACACAATTCTCAGAAAATATCCCTATCATTAAGCAATTCATGACTGTGTTTCTTAAATTGATGTCCAAGTTGTTTTTCTTAAAATCTTATTTAATGAGATGTTGCTGCTTTGATCTAATGGTAATAATTTTTAAATGTGGAGAGACTAAGGGATATAATAAAAACAGATCTGTCTAGAATTAATCTACATAGACATAATTAACCAATATTTGACAAACAGGAAAAAATAGTCCACAGAGAGAGATACTGAGATGCCTAACTGGTAAGGTGGCAATTCTTAAAGGAGGTACCCAGGAGACACTTGCAACACATAGCTACTAAAGGAGCATAAGCCACCCCAATAAAGGGGATCTTGGCTGGACACTAACAATATCATACCACTACACTACATAATGCATTTTGAAATAGTGTGTAAAGCACGAGCTGTTGAATCAGATTGCCTGCAGATTGGAATTCCACGTAGAGCCATGCAGTTTTGGGAAAATCATTTGACTTCTCCCTATTTCACTTCCACCACCTTAAAAGTAGTAGTAATAGTAGTAATATTACTACTACTAATACCTGCTTTATAGAATTCTTATAAGAATTAAATAAAATATGCAAAGAGATCAGATGTGTCTCAAATGTAAGAATTAATGTTAGTTTTTTAATAATTATTATTGTGGCTGCTGTTTTTTAAAATTATCAGATTAAGAGATTATCAGATTATCCTCTTCCCTAGACAATGAATCCAATAAAGAAAAGAAAAACAGACCCTGACATAAAAGAACATCATCTACCTTAACAGCTAGGTCTTGATGTTGGGAGCAGACCTGGCATTCAGAGCCAAGCTGTGGCATTCTTCTGTTGAAATTAAACATACAGATTACTTGCATCAGACAAAGTAGCTCTGTGGCTATAATACAGTGAGACAAAAAAGTGACCGTTGGATGATCTTGACAGAGCACAGACCAAAACAAGATTGTAGTGCAAACAAAAAATACCAAACATGCTCTTTTCTCATGATAGATGACTGAGTCTTTCCAAAGTACAGGCTCACCTTCATAATTATTCTTTCTACTTTCTAGACAAGATTAGTTAAAATATCTAATTATATAGTCACCTCACTCCCTGACAGTGTCCAATCCAGGGAAAATCCCATTTTCTTGAACCCTCCTTGAAAATCCTCCGGCACAAGCACAAATCCTATAATAAAGCATTCTTAACAACCTTCTGTTATGAAGGTATCATAGAATGAGTGAATAAATCTAACCTCACCTGAGTTTTGATCTATCTTCAGTGGTCTTTGGTTGAAGGCTTTGAATAGAGATTTTTACATTCTTATACTCTCAGTGCCTAAGATACAGTATTTCATGAGTTTTTTTAATGGAAAAATTAATGCTATATGGAAGTGTGTTCCACATATCCTTGGCTATATTTAGTGTCTGACATTGGTTATTTTCACATTTACAGTCTGTAAAATAATTGAGAGCACACATATACCAACTGAGCATAGAACAACAGTGTTATGCAGGAATGAGATATACAATTTAAAAATCATAGTTCTGGGCACCTGGCCATCAATATAAAATTCTAAAGTTACAAACTTGTGACTAATACAGGTTCTACAAAGATAATTACTGTCACAAATCAAGGAATCATTATTTTGAGTGCAGTCTATAGAAAGGACTGTCTAAATGGATATTCCCAGCCTGTCACAGTACTTTCAGAAATGAAGGCATCAATTATTGCAATATGAGTGAAATGTCAATTTTACAGGCTACAGTTGTACCTAGGGAAGAGCAAGTTGATATAATGATTAGGAACTTCAAGCTCTTTATTCAAAAATAATTTAAGCAGGTATCCAATCCACGTGAGGGAAGGGGATGGCGGAAGGGAAGGGGAGAGAGCAGGAGAGGGTGGGGGAGAGAAAGAAGAGGGAGACAGGGAGAAGGAAAATGCAAATAAGCCATATAATACATGTACATAGATTTTTTTTTTAAAGAGAGAGGGACAGTGAGAGAGGAGAGAGGAGAGTGAGAATTCTTTTATTTATTATTTGTCCATCTGGCCTTTGTTTCTCCAACATTTAGTTGTATACGTGGTGCTGGGTTTGAACTCCGGTACTTGCGCATGTCAGGCAAGCGCTTCAACCACTGAGCCACTGCTCCAGCCCATGTACATAGATTTTTGCAGCAGCAGCAGATGGAAAAAAATAAACCATGTGATGAGGCTTTGGCTCATTCTTGAGAGTAATATAGCTCATCATTCTGCCTCCACACCAGTGCTTGAAATGTAGTCTACCCTGAAGTTTAGTCTCTACTAAGTCTGGTCCCACTGATAAGATTATATCATTGGTGATACAGTTGTTAAAAAGAAATTAGTTTGTTATCAGGTAAAAATGAGTATTTTTATTATTTTTAATTTAATTGTATCATAAGGTCAACATTGTAGTTCAAATCCACAGGTATATATGAAGTGATATTTTCTTGGAAGAAAATATAGCAGTGTGGAGTATTAATATAATACTTAGTTTATACTTTTAGTTGCCATGTTTTTTACATGAATAATATACTTACTGAAATTTGATGAAATTATAATTTTGTATTATAAATACAAACTTTTATGTTAAAAATTACTAAATACAGCTTATAAAAAGAAAAAATTAAAACTACCCATATGACATTCAAATATGTTCATAGTGAACAGTTTGGTGCATAGTTAACAGTAGGTTAAAAACAGCACACATAATCACTTTTTTTCCAAATTACTATCTAATACTAATAATACTTTACTACATGAATTTTGATTTAATAATACTATATAAATGTTCTTAATCTAAATAAATGCATTTGACATTATTTTAACAGTTATTCCCTTCAGATCAAGCAATTTTTCCTTCTAATTTTTAATTTTGAAAAAGAATACTGGACTTGCAGAATGAATAATTTACATAAACCAGCATCTCACCTACTACTTGTATAAATAATCTAAAAGCAACTGGGAGAATTTACAATACAGACATCACTTTCAATGAAGATAATCAGCAGATTCTAAAATGTGTATACAGATGTTTCAAAATAGATGAGGTTAAGGGAGTGGATGGGGAAAAGTTTGGGAATAAAAATTCAAATGAAGTTTCCCTAATGTGGAACTTATCTAAGTTTCCAATCAAACTGCAGTTTGAAAAGTGAAAGTTTGAACTGATGTTTATTAAGCCACCAGGATAGTGGACTAGAAGATATCATCCCTCTTTCTCCCCACTCCACAGAAATAAATATAGAGAGCTATCTTACGAATCAAAGTATTTCAGGAAAGGGTTAAGGTGCACTAACATACATTATAATAGTATGCAGAGGGCTGGAGCGGTGGCTCAGTGGTTTCAGCGCTTGCCTGGCAAGCATGAGGACCTGGGTTCAAACCCCAGCACCACGTACACAACTAAGTGTTGGAGCAACTAAGGCCATGTGAAAAACTCAATAAAGTTGTTTCTCTCTTTCTCTGTCTCTCTCACTGTCCCTCTCTCTTTAAAAAGAAAAAAGAAAAAAAAATAGTATGCAGAAACACAGTTAAGGGAAAAAAAGGGGCAATGTCCACACAATGGATCTTTGGCTTCTTTTTCCCCTGAGAAAACCAACACCAAGAATGGGGAACCATCACCCCATAACTTCATGTGTGTCCAAATCCCCAAGCAGCAGCTACCTGTGAGTTCCCATGCTCTACACAGGATCTATAGATGCAACACCACTGTCTGAGTCTCAGATGCCAGAGCCTTTGCCATGTGAGCTAGTTAACATTTTGTATCCCAGAGCCAAGGTCTCTCTGAGTGCCTGTGCTTTGGGCACTAGCTAAGCTTTCTTGTAGAGCTGGGCCATCCTTGATACTGGAGGCCCTGTAATACTGCACCTGTTCATGCTCCCATCCTTGTCATTTGGCTAATTAAAAAGCATCCATGCTTCATATATGGTGACTAATATGGCAGTGGAGGTCCTGATCCATCTGGGGTGCCATTGCTACCACAAATCCTGTAGCTGTATTCTCTCCACCTATGACACTTTAATGGAGAAAGGAAGCCCAGATCACAAGTTCACACTTTTTCTCTTATTATCCCCCTGACAACTAAAAAAACTAGAATATACAAACTAATCTCAAATGAAGACTAATACTATACTAACAATAAACATATACTAGCACTGCCTATGATTGGGCCACTAACACACTGTTGGTGGAGCTGCAGACTGGTACAGCCCCTCTGGAAAGCAGTGTGGAGAATCCTCAAAAAATTAGGGATGAGTCCACCATATGACCCTGCTATTCCACTCCTGGGTATCTTTCCAGGGGACTTAGAATCAGCTCATTACAGTGGCACAATAATATCGATGTTCATAGCAGCACAATTTACTATTGCTAGGCTATGGAAACAACCCAGATGTCCCTCACTGGATGAATGGATCCAAAAACTGTGGTACATTTAAACCATGGAATATTACACAGCAATTAGAAACAATGATATTGCAGCCTTCAAAGGTAAATGGATGGCTATGGAAGAGATCATGCTGAGTAAAATCAGCTTAACCCAGAGAACTAATGGTCGATTATCTCCACTCATCTGTGGAGGTGGGGACTAGACCCTGGACAATGAGAAAGTTGGTCTAGTATCATGAGTTAAATCCAGATAAGATGTAATGCTTTACAATCTAATACTTTTTTTAGAGTTATAGTGGGAAGGGGAAGGGAGGGATAAGGGAGGGTAATTGGGGGGGCACTCCTGGGGATAATTGCAATATCCAGAATATATACACATTTTATATTATTTTGTTAAAATCTTGTAAGGTTGTTCAAAAATAAAAAAAACATATACTAGCAATAAACAATTGGAAATTGAAATAAAAAATAAGTCCATCACAATGATCACACAATGTATACATATATTGAAACATCAGATTGCAGGTGATAAATATGCACAATTTTTGTTTTTATGTATCAGTTAAAATACATTTAACTAGCATCAGAAGTAAAATACTGGGCTGGAATGGTGGCTCAGTGGTTATGGTGCTTGGTTCACATGCTCAAGGATGCAAGTTTAAACCCCAGCACCACATACACAACGAAGTGTTGGAGGAACGAAAGCCACATGAAAAACTAAATAAAATTTGTTCTCTCTTTCTTTCACTGTCCCTCTCTCTTAAAAAAAGTAAAACACTGTGTAATATATTAAATAATGGAAACATAAGAACTGTACAGAAATAAAATCCACTGTAAGATGGTAGAAGATGATCTATACAAGTGAAGAACAATTCCATGCTCATAGATTGGAGACTTCCTATTGTTAATGTGTGAATTCTCCCAAATTAACCTACAGATTCAGTGCAATCTTTGTGAAATCCCAAGAAGGCATGTTTATAGACACTGACATTAGAGTAGCCAACAGTTTTGAAAAGGAAAAACAAAAGTGGAAGGTCACTACCCATTTCAAAATTTATTGTAAAGCTGCCATCACTATTTAGACAGCATGGTACTGATATAACAACAGATATATAGGTCAATGGAATAGAATAGAATGTTTAGAAATAAATTTTTATGCTTATGGTCAATAAATTTTTAACAAGATATCATAGCACCCCAAAAGAGAAAGGAGAGTCTTTTCAATAAATAATGCTGGGATATTCACATGTAAAATAATTAATACAAGCTGTTATTAGACACCATATACAAAATTTAACTGAGAAAACCTTTATATTGTAGCCAGTTGATTTTTGATAAGTGTATCAAGGCAATTAGATGGGTCAGGGAGAGAGAAAGATATTTTCAATAATTGGTACTTGGTCAACTGGATATGTGTTTTTTAAAAACAAAGATTTGAGCCTTAACTATCACTATAGAAAGTTAACTTTAAATTAATAGTAGATATAAAAGTAAGAATTAAACCCATAAAACTTTTAGACAAAAATGTAGGAAAAGTTCTATGGCTATGGATGCAAACTTTTATAGGACTTGAAAACATGAACCATTAAAGATAATATATAGTTAAATTTTGGCACAATTGGGGCTGGAGCAGTGGCTTGGCAATTAAGGCCAAGCATGCACAGGTACATGGGTTCAAACCCCAGCACCCACATACACAGCTAAGTGTCAGAGCAATGAAAGCCATGTGAAAAACTCAATAAAAATGGATTCTGTCTCTCTTTCTTTAAAAAAAAGTTGGCAGAATTATAAAGCATTTAGTCTTAAAAAAGAGACACTATTAATAAAATGAAATTACAAACCATAGAATGAAAGAAGATATTTATAAAGCACATGTTTTAAAATAACTTATATTCAGAATATAAAATATTTTATCCAGAATATAAAAGACTCTTATTACTCAATAAGACAATTAGACTTAAAAATGGATGATATGTTTCACCAAAGAAGGGATATAGATGTCTCAAGTTTTCCTCAAAGAATATATATTAAGCAACAAACAGAAAAAATATATTCAGCATCATTAGTCACTAGGGAAATGCAAACTGAAAGCACAATAAGAAGATCGTAATAAAAAAGTTTGAAAACTCCAAGTGTTAGCAAAAATATGCAGAAATTATACATTCAAAACACTCAGATGGGATGTAAAATGGCACATGGTTAAACAGTACCATTTGGAAGTTTCTTAAAAATTAATCACATATCTACCATACAATATGATAATTTTACTTCTAGGTATCTACTTAAAAAATGAAAACATGTGCACACAGAGACTTGCATGTGAATGTTCTTATGGGTATTATTTAGAATAACAAAAAAAAAAAAAAAGAACCTGGAAGCAGCTCAGATGTCTATGAAAAAGCAAATGGATACAAGGAAAGCTATATATCTAAACAATGGAATACTATTCAACGCTAAAAGGAATAAAATACAGATATATACTACAATATGAATAAATCTCATGAACAGTATGCTAATCGAAGTTAGAAATATTTAATTATTTCAAGTTCATATTTTAAAATACTTTTCATATGAAATATATTTTTTAAAGATGAGTGACAGAGAGAGAAAGAAAGAATCAATTTTTATTTAGTTTTTCATGTAGCTGTCATTGCTCTGAGACCTTGCTGCGTACGTGGTGCTGGGGTTTGAACTTTCATACTTGTGCATGCCAGGCAAGTATCATAACAGCTGAGCCACCACTCCAGCCACTATATGAAATATTTTAAAAGGAAAATCTTTATATAGAAACACATAGGAAATATATCAGTGTTTGCCTAGGGTTGGGGATTTGCAAATTAGAATGGAGGAATTTTTAAAGGTGGTGGAAATGTTCTAAAATAGGGTAGTGGTGATGGTTACACAACCCCAGGAATACAGCAGAAATTATTGGGCTGTGCTCATTACGTGGTTGAATTTTATGGTATATAAATTGTATCTCAATAAAGCTATTTTATTTTATTTTTTTTAAAGAAAGAAGAACAGTGAGAGAGAGAGAGAGAGAGAGAGAACTAATTTTACTTAGCTTTTCATGTGGCTTTCGTTGCTCTGACACTTGATTGTGTACATGGTGCTGGGATTCAAACCCATGTCCTCACACATGCTGGGCAAGCATGTAAGTGCTGAGCTACAGCTCCATCCTCTCAATACAGCTATTTTAGAAAGAAAAGGAGAAAGGAGGTGGTAAGACCAAGAGAAAGCATATTCAATGTTTGCATGAAAAATAACTAAGTGTATATTGTGCTGTCCCAAAGGGAATAACTAGAACTAATGAATAAAAACCAGAAAAATGTAGATTTTATTTATTATAAGGAAAAATTCACTCATCATTCTTATTAAAAGAAATGGGCTTCATTATAAGATTGTTCCTTATCTCTGGAAGGTTAATATCATCTAAAAATAATTTTATGAAATCATATTAGGAAGAATATTGAAGTCCATTACAATGAGATGTCTCCCAAAGTTATGATTTTACATATCTGAAATTTAATAAAGTTAAAATCCACATAATTTCTGATGCTTATATACTGAAACTGCTAACATATTAAACAAACTAATTTGGGAGAAAATTTCCCATCTTGAGTGGATTGTGGTAAATGTGGGGGCTTTCTTGCCTTAAATCAATTGGATTCCACACTAAACTGATTCCTTCTTTGAACAGGTTGGATAATCAGGTTTCAGTTTTACAAGTGAAATAAGAGACACCCACATTTTAAATCATGGGCAATGATGATAGCCCATATGTCTTTAAGAAGGAATCATTCACCTGATGTATAAACACCTTTTCTCTGAATTTTAAAGGGGAGGGAATTAGCATAAATGAAGCAGTCCTGAGCACCTGTTTTAAGAAGGTCCTCCTGTATTAAGTGTTGTAGGGCTCTCCAGGGGATCTCCTAACCTGGTAAAAAATAGAGTATACAATTAGCATATAGAACAACTGACTTTTTTAAAAAAATAATAAGCTTCAAAGTTACAAATAAAATTTTAGAATTTATCAGAAGAAATTCTATCAATGAAGAAATGAAAGATGCAAGCTGTTCCAAATTAAAGAAATACGTTTTTTTCAAATGTTTGTTCAATGAATGTGGATAAAATTCAAACTTATTCAGATAAAAATAAAAGTCCTCTAATCTCACAGAACATTTATAATTGGAAGTTTCACCATGAAATATTTAGCCATTTCAAGTTCAAGTTAGAAGAAATGTTTTTCAATTGCGTTTCTAGAACATAAAGCACTCTGTTTTCTAATGGGAAACATAAATGACTATATAAGTTGAATATAAAATTCATGAACATCTGGAAGCCTGCTAATTGCAGACAGAATGTCACATAAAACAAGAAATCAAAGAGCTTCTTTCTGGCTCATATGTCTTTAGGAGGCAGAAATCACTATCCTTGGCACAAGTACACTGGCATAATTGACGAAATGTTGAGATAGCACATTTCACCATATGTGCTTTCTTGGATCTAATCAAAGTATCATGAACACTGGAGTCATAACTCTACATTTGGTCTAGGGCAGTATATGATAAGTTCTTAAATCTGAGGTAATAAAATAGGTAGAGCAGAAGTTTAAATACAGCAAACAGACAGGAAGCTTTAACCAATTGGGATAAAGCAAACTCCTAATAAGGAAATTCAAAGCTAAAGGCACTGAGGGGCAAGTCCCCCACATGGTTAGAGTATTAGTTCCAGCCAGGTACAGTGGTGCACACCTGTGATCCCAGCTACTTGGGATACTGAGGCAAAAGGATCACAAGTTCCACAGTAGCCTAGATAATTTAGTGAGACCCCATCTAAAACTAAATAAAAAAATGGGCAGGGGATATAGATCAGTGGTAGAGCGCTTGTCTAGTATGTAGAGGTTCAATTCCCAGTAGTGCAAAAAATTTTATGTGTACACACACACACACACACACATAGACATATATAATTATATATATTTATTCTATCAATAGTGCAAAAACCATACCTAGCTGTAGACTAGTTTTAATTGGTCAAGAGTTGTTTTTCTTCTGAATTTAAGCAAACATTGAAAAGTTGGGAACTTTTCTTTAATAGTATGTATTTATGTCTTCTCTTAAAAATAAGAAGATCTGGTAATTTACTCATAGCTACATCCTGCTGGTACTATGCAGAACAACTCCCACTCTCGAGTGGGCATTTGCTCTGCAGGTCACACAGCCTCCTAGCTCCCCAGTTACCACTGCTGCTCACACAATGGATACATCTATCTCTTTTGTACTCTTTACTTTTACTTATTTTGGCCTTATAAGCATCTGAGATAATAACTTTGGGTTCAGAAAAGAAGTGGATCTTTATCCCAAGTTACCAATTTTATTCCACTTTTGATTATCCAAATCTCCCTTATTTGTCTCTGAATGGTTGAAGGGCTGAGAAGGGCTTTCCCAGCTCACCAGCTCGATGAACTGCTATTACACTCACTGTTCCTTGCTCATCTGTTGGTACTTCTCTATGTATCTTGGAGTTCCAGGGATAATAACCACACTCATGTTGAGAGAATCATGAACAAGAATATAAAAATCCAACTTTAATAGTGATGATATCAAATTAAAAAACCTGGTTTGGATCAGTAGCCAAATGAGTCTCCTGCTTCCATTCACTTGGATTTACCAAATTCACAAAAGCCAGAAGTCATCACTTGATTGAGTATTAGAAGTGAAGGAGGGAGGGGAAAGGATGGAAGGGGTTTTCCCAAGTTTTCCTTCCTGGGGATTAGAACACATATTACCTTGGATTTATAAAAATAGAAAGAGTGTCTTTCCCTGTATTTCTTTCTCTTCTCCTACTTGATTTAACAAACAAGCAAATGATTGATGAAGGGTTTGGTTGTCTCTCAGGGAAGAAAATGAGCTTCAGGTCAGTGCTCTCCCTTGTTTATGGGACTCCTCCACAAATACCAACCATTGCTCCACTTCAGCCAATGTAACTTCTTTCCATGAGGGATATAGAATAAGAAAGAATAGAACATTAAGAAAATTTACTCTGAAGTTCTATTTTACTCTAGATTCAATATGTACTTCCTATTTTGTTTCACATTTGTGTCTAATCTTACCATTCACCGCACTGCTCTAGAGGTTACACAATGAAATACAAGAGAAGGATCACATTTTCCATTAATACCATAGCAATAACATAAAAATTACCCATATAAATTAAAGCCCCAATCATATGTAATTCTAGTTTATAAATTAAAATTAAAAGCAAATAAGTAGGGGCTGTAGCAGTAACTCAGTTTTAGAGTGTTTGCCTGGCATGTGTGAGTCCCTGGGTTTGAACCTGAGTACCACATATACAACTAAATGTTGGAAAAACAAACAGATGAAAAACTGAAAATAAATAAAATTGATTCTTTCTCTATCTAAAAAAAGAAAGATTAGAATCTGTTTACTGCAAGTTTCTTTCTGTATTCTCTAGAAAAGTTCCAAGTTATGCTATAGTCTGGGTTGTGTCCCATAGGAATGTATACTGTACCTTCATGATATCAGAAGTTAAATACTTTTCCTCCTGTGTTCCAAAACCAAACAAGAACAAAGAGTTCGTTGAACACATAAAATTAGAATTATAGCTTAAAAACAACCTAATCCTTGCTTAAAACTGATTTTTTTCCAGAAAAAAAATAAATTTCCCCAAACCAGAAACCAATATGCAGTGTTCCCAAAGGTCATGACAGAGGCTCAGTGCTATCTAAGGAAAAGAAAGTAAATGCAGAAAAGCTTAATTCTGCTGGAGACACTCGGTGTCACTTGACTGTGTTCCAAAATCAGAAAATTGATTGTAAGGTCTTCCATGAAGAAATTAATTATACTTAGCAAATATGGAAAGGGAAATATCCATTGTCATGGTTTGGATGAATATGTCACCCAAAAACTCAAAATGTGAGACAATGTGAAATGATTGCATTATGAGAACCTTAACCCTATCAGTGAATTAATCCCCTGATAGGGATTAACTGGTACTTAAGGCAGGTAGGATGCGGTTGGAGAAAGTGGATCATTGGGGGCATGCCTTTGGGTATATATTTTGTATCTGGCCTGGAGTCTGTCTCTGCTCCCTGGAGCCATGTCTTCTACCATGATGTTCAGCCTCACCTTGAGCCCTGAGGAATGGAGCATACTGCCTATCCACACCTATGGACCAAAACTTGAGCCTTCAAATAAACTTTCCCTGCACCTCCAATGTGTAAGGGTAGAACAGTGCCTCCCAGTTGCCTGCAAAAGAGAAAAAACTGACTAAAATATCCACTCTACATTCTCTGTCCTCAACCAGAAAGTGGGGAAAAACTCTTGGCAAAACTTTAAAATCTGGCCCAGCATCACATACACAACTGGGTTATGGAGAAACTAGAACCAAATGAAAATAAATAAAAAAAAATTGATTCTTGGTTTGGTGCAGGAAGGCTGATTCGCATTTAACTCTGTGACTGGAGGAAAAAACTCCAGGACAGCTCCATTGCTTTGAGTTGTGTTTTGGGGAAAATTATTACCAGAACACAGTGCTAGTTAGAGGACATTTTTTGAAGATTAGATATTTGGGTGTAGCAAGTGGAAAAGAGTGGGATTATATCCATGCCAGCTAGGAAACTGCAGCTGCCCCTGTGATTGCCATGGCTCCCAGTCAAAAAGGGAGTCAGGGAGGAGCCTAATCATAACAGGTGATCCAATGTGCCACAGAGAAGCAGAGTGCTTTAAAGAACCAAGCATTGGGGCTGGAGTGGTGGCTCAGCGGTTCAGCACTTGCCTGGCATGTGCAAGGATGTGGGCTCGAACCCCAGCATCATGTATACAACTGAGTGTCAGAGCAACTGAAAGACTCTGCTAACAAAACTCAGGTGACAGTGAACACCTGCTTCCAAAGTGTAGAGAGACAATCTCAAGGATCATAATTCCAAGTTTTCATTAAGATTTTTTAAAAATTTTTTTTATTTCTTTCTGTTTTTTGACATGTATGAACTAAAGAAGATTCAATAAAGGAACTAAGTGAGAAAATTCAAGAACTGTGATACTCTATTATCAAAAAAAAAGACATACTCAAAAAGGAAGTAACATCTAAAATTTGTAGTCAATGACATGAGAGAAACCATGGAAGAATGTAATAATAGACTAACTTCTATAGAAAACAGAACCTCAGCCCTTAAAGAAAGAACTTCTGACAATGAGGACAGGATTAGCAAGTTTGAGCACATGGATGGCAAAAAAGAAAAAAAAACTCACAGAACACAAACAGAATTTAAAAAATGTCTGATGAAATGAGAAGAAACAATATAAGAGTAATTGTTATACTGGAGGAAATTGAAACATAAACGAATGGGATAAGTAAGGAACATTCTCAATGCAATAATTAAAGAAAAATTTTTCCATATAAAAACGTAATGTGCCCCTGACCCCAGCTTAACCCAGAGATCTAAGGGTCGATTGTCTCCACTCATCTGTGGAGGTGGGGACTAGACCCTGGACAATGAGAAAGTTGGTCTAGTAGCATGAGTTAAATCCAGATAAGATGTAATGCTTTACAATCTAATACTTTTTTTAGAGTTATAACGGGAAGGGGAAGGGAGGGATAAGGGAGGGTAATTGGGGGGGCACTCCTGGGGATAATTGCAATATCCAGAATATATGCATATTTTATACACATTTTATATTATTTTGTTAAAATCTTGTAAGGTTGCTCAAAATAAAAAAATTAAAAAAAATAAATTTGGATTGTACAATTAAAAAAAATGTAGTCAAATATGCTCATCCAGAAAGTTTATAGGACACCCAATAGGCCTAATCAAATGAGAAGCTCAATAAGACACAGCATATTCAAAATGTACAAAAGGCAAATCAAAGAAAGAATATTAAAACCTGCAAGGGAGAAACACCAAATCACACAGAAAGAGATCATTCAATATCTGAATAACTACATTATGTGGCCAAGAGTACTATACCCGGCAAAACTCAGCTTCAAATTTGAGGGGGAAATACGAACTTCTCATGATACAATCAAACTTGCAGCATTCACGAATGGAAAACCAGGTTTAAAAAGATACCTCAAAGATGAACTCCAGATAGAAGAACAAGCAAACACTTACTTAAAAACCACACATAGAGCTTGCTTTGCAAGCCTAAAGAGGTCTTGCCCTAATCGGTCGGAGGTGTGGAGAAGTGACAGCCTCTTCAACAAATGGTGCTGGACAAACTGGTCATTCACTTGCAGAAAATTGAAATTAGACCTATATCTTTCTCCTTGCACAAGAATCAAATCAAAATGGATCAAGGATCTAGGCATTAAACCAGCTATGTTGCAACTGATAGAAGACAAATTAGGTCCAACACTTCAGCATTTGGGAGTAGGCAAAGACTTTCTCAATATGTCTCCAAAAGTGAAGGAAGTAAAGTAAAAAATCAGTGAATGGGATGCCATAAAGCTAAAAAGCTTTTGTACTGCCAAGGAAACAATCAAAAGAGTCAAGAGGTTTCCTACGGAAATGGAGAGAATCATGGGCCATGATTCCTCAGACAAGGGTCTCATATCCAGAATCTATAAAATCCTCAAAAATGTCAACTACAAAAACACTAACAGCCCAATTAATAAATGGGCCAAAGAGCTAAATAGAAACTTCTCACCAGAGGACATTGATCAAGCCAATGAATACATGAGAAAGTGCTCTAAATCTCTAGTAATCAGAGAAATGCAAATGAAAACCACATTAAGATATCACCTCACGCCAGTCAGAATGGCAAAGGTGAAGAAAATAAACAATAATAGATGCTGAAGAGGCTGTGGAGAGATAGGCACACTAACACACTGTTGGTGGAGTTGCAGACTGGTACAGCCCCTCTGGAAAGCAGTGTGGAAAATCCTTAAAAAACTAGGGATGAGCCCACCATACGACCCATCTATTTCACTCCTGGGTATCTTTCCAGGGGATTTAGAATCAGCACATTATAGTGACACAGCAATATCTATGTTCATAGCAGCACAATTTACTATTGCTAGGCTATGGAAACAACCCAGATGTCCCTCACTGGATGAATGGAACAAAAAACTGTGGTACATTTATACCATGGAATTTTACACAGCAATTAGAAACAATGATATTGCAGCCTTCGAAGGCAAATGGATGGCTATGGAAGAGATCATGCTGAGTAAAATCAGCTTAACCCAGAGAACTAATGGTCGATTGTCTCCACTCATCTGTGGAGATGGGGACTAGACCCTGGCCAGTGAGAAAGTTGGTCTATTATCATATGTTAAACCCAGATAAGATATAATGCTATACAACATAATCCTTTTTTAGAGATATGGGGAGAAGGGGAAGGGAGGGATAAGGGTGGGTAATTGGGGCGGGCTCTCCTGGGGGTAATTGTAGTATCCAGAATCTATACACATTTGATATTATTTTGTTAAAAACTTGTATGGTTGTTCAAAAATAAAAAATTAAAAAAAAAACACACATAGAGGAAATTTGACAAAGGTACATGCTATAAATATCCAACCAAGAAAGCACAGAACTTACTAATAAAACACAATGACTATGAAGCCCAATCACATTTCTAATCATTTTTTTAAATTTTTATTCAATAAACATGGTCCTACAACTGGGAGGGGTTCATCATCAAACAATCAAGAACAAAAGTGTAATGGCAGAACAAGCCGATACTGATGCCAGACCATGGTTTCCCCCTTTAGGCTCCCCATGGTTCCGTGTTTCACTTTACTTAAGATCCAAGTTAATTGGATTTCTTGTGGAAGTCAGAGGTTCCCCTCAGGTTAGATTCTGCCATACTACCTCCCTCTGGTCACCTTGATGTCCTTCCTAGTCCCTTCCCCCATCCCTATCCCCCTCCCTACATCCCCCAGGAGTCTTAGCACAATTCCCCATGATCATGTAAGAATTCATCCATGTTGAGGTAATTGATAGGTTAGCCATCTAACGTACTGTTTCTGCTTATATTCTAGCTTCCACAAATAAGAGAAAACATTCATCCCTTGAGTCTCTGAGTTTGGGATACTTCACTTAGCAAAATTTTTTCCATCTCCATCCACTTGGCTGCAAATGCCATAATGTCATTTTCTCTAATAGCCAAGTAGTACTCCATTGTATATATGTACCACAGTTTTTGGATTCATTCATCAAGTGAGGGGCATCTGGGTTGGTTCCATAATTTAGCTATAGTAAATTGAGCTGCTATAAACATTGATGAAGCTGTATCTCTATAGTAAGCCAATTCTATCTCTTTTGGGAAGATACCCAGGAGTGGGATAGCTGGGTCAAAAGGTGGTTCTAGCCCTCGTTTTTTGAGGAGTCTCTACACTGCTTTCCAGAGTGGCTGTACCAGTTTGCATTCCCACCAGCAATGTAACAGTGTTCCTCTTTTCCCACAGCCCTTCCAACACCTGTCATTGTTTGTATTCTTCACTTTTGCTACTCTGACCAGAGTATGGTGGAATCTCAGTGAAGTTTTGATTTGCATTTCTCTTATTGATAGTGATGTAGGGCATTTTCTCACATGTTTATGGGCTTTTTGGACTTCTTCCTTTGAGAATTTTCTTTTAGTTTCATAGCCCATTTATCAATTGGATTATTTGTGAGTTTGGTGTTTAGTTTTTGAGTTCTTTGTATATTCTGAATGTTAGCCCTCTATCCGAGATGAAGCAGGCAAAAATTTTCTACCATTCTGTAGGTTCTCTCTTGGGGCTCTTGACTAATCTTTAGCTGTGCAAAAGCTTTTTAGTTTAATTGCATCCCATGCATTTATTCTTGATTTTACCGCTTGTGCCATGGGAGTCCTGTTAAGGAAGGCAGCGCCAACCCCTATGTCATGTAATGTTTATCCTACTACTTTCAAGCAATTGTAGAGTTGCTTATTTAGTATACAGATCCTTGAACCATTTTGATTTAATTTTTGACCACACTGCTATTCTGACACTGAATGTGAATGGTCTTAATGCACCACTCAAAAGACACAGATGAACATATTGGATCAAAAAAATAAAATCCAACAGTGTGCTGCTTACAAGAGACTCACCTTATAGCCAATGACATCTACAGATTGAGGGTGATATGATGGAAAAATTTTCCATGTGTATGGCCTAAGAAAGCAAGCTTTTGTTGGAATACTTATATCTGACAAAGTAGATTTCAAACATAAACTAATCAGAAGAGGTAAAGAAGGCCACTATGTATTAGTAAAGGGAACAATACAACAGGAAGATATAACCATAGTAAATATATACTCTCCAAATAATAGTGTTCTCAACTATGTATTTAAATTATTCCATGACATAAAACCACTTGTGGACCTCAACACAATCATTCTGGGAAATTTCAACACTCCTCTGTCACTAGTAGACAGATTATCAAAGCAAAAAAAA
>PVKS010008307.1:11709-69011 GCA_004027875.1 Aplodontia rufa | reverse complement strand
AACAAGAACTGGGGATATAGTTCAATGGTAAGGTACACCTGGGTTAGACCCCAAATACCACAGGAAAAAAAAAGATAAAAGAAAGGAATATGATACTTCTTAGGCCTATAACAAAATTTGTAATTTGTGGGTTTTTTTTTTTTTTTTTTATCAAGGATTGAACCCAAGAGTGCTTAACAACTGAGCCACATACCCAGCTCCGTTTTTTTTTAACTTTTTTTTTTTTAAGAGCAAATCAATTTTATTTTTCATGTGGCTTTCCTTGCCTCGACACTTTGTTGTATACGTGGTGCTGGGGTTCGAACCCATGCTCTCGCGCATGCCAGGCAAGCGCTGTAATCACTCAGCTACTGCTCCGGTCCTAATATTTTATTCTGAGACAGAGTCTCACTAAGTTGCTTAGGACCTTGCTGAGGTTGGCTTTGAACTTGTGATCCTCCTGTCTTAGCCTCCAGAGTCACTGGGATTACAGGCTGGCTTGTGTTCTTTTTCTTTTTTAAAAGAGAGAAGGACAGCGAGAGAGATATATATATAGAGACAGACAGACAGACACAATCAATTTTTATTGAGTTTTACACATGGCTTTTGTTGCTCCAACACTTATTTGTGTACGTGGGTGCTGGGGTTTGAACCCATGTACTCGTACATGCCAGGCAAGTGGCATCAACCACCAAGCCACTGCTCCAGCCCCATTGTGTTCTTTTTCTTAAAAAATAAAACAAAAATTTATAAAAGAGAGTAGCTAATTGGTTGTTGTTTTTTTTTTTTTTTTTAAGAGAGAGGGACAGTTGGGGAGGGTAGAGAAAGAGAGAAACAATTTTTATTTAGTTTTTCGTGTGGACTTCATTGCTCTGAGACTTCATTGTGTGCTTGGTGCTGGGGTTTGAACCTGCGTACTCACGTATGCTGGGCAAGTGCAGTAACCGCTGAGTCACTGCTCCAGTCCTGATTGGCTTTTTTTGTTGTTGTTTGTCTGTTTATGTGGTGCTGGGGTTTGAACCTGCATCCTTGCGTGAGCCAGGCAAGCACCGGAACTGCTGAACCACTGCTCCAGCCCCTATGGCTTACAATTTTTGTCATCTCATTCTCTGAGAGTTCCTCACATACTAGATTTTTAAAAAGTCACTTTCACAAGCACCTTGCCCAGAGTCTTCACTGGATGTGGACTGGTTTTAGAAAGTAGATACCTAAGCCAAGAGTTCCCACTGTAATGAAAATGTAAATTCCTTCAAGTGTCTACAAGTGACTGGTGTGAAATTCGAACTTCTCATATAATACTGTCTCCATTTATGTCCTGTTAGGGACAGCTACAAAAGCAATTCCAAAACTTTTTTCTTCTTTTTTCTTTTTTTGACATTTTAAATCTGTAATTTTGCTTTCTTTCTTTTGTTGGTGGGGGAGAGAGAGAATCAATTTTATTTATTTTTTCATCTGGTCTATTTCTTCGACACTTCGTTGTATACGTGGTGTTGAGGTTTGAACCCAGGTCTTTGCACATGTCAAGGCGACTGTTCCACCATTGAGCCACCTCTCCAGTCCCTGTAATGTACTTATTTTCTTTTCCTTTTTTTTTTTTTTAAAGGTGGGCGGGGGGAGTGACTGTGAAAGAAAGAAAATCAACCTCACTCAGCTTTTCATTTGGCCTTTGTTTCTGACACTCAGCTATGTATGTGGTGCTGGGCTTTGAACCTGGGTCCTCACCAATGCCAGGCAAATACTCCAACCGCTGAGCCACTCCTCCAGCTATAATTTACTTTTTTTTTTTTTTTAAGAGAGAGGGACAGTAAGGAAGAAAGAGAAATTAATTTTTTATTTAGTTTTTCATATGTGGCTTTTGTTGCTCTGAGACTTTGCTGTGTATGTGGTGCTGGGGTTTGAACTCGGGTCTTTGCGCATGCCAGCCAAGCGCTATAACTGTTGAGCCACCACTCCAACCCCTGTAATTTACTTTCAAGTGATATTTTATGTTGTGATGTAGGGGATCCAGATTCATTATTTTCCATATGAATAACCAATTGTCTTAGGACCTTTAATTGGACTGGGGGTAGCTCAGTGGTAAAATGCTTGCCTAACCTGAACTAGTATGCATAAGGCCCCAGCACTACAGAAAACAAAACAAAACAATTTTCTAATTGAAAAGTTAATACTTTCCCCTTCCTTCTTTGTTTTAATTAGTAGCCAAATATGTAAAGGTGTGTTTCTGGGTTCTCTTTTCTCTTCCATTAGTCCATCCCTGTGTCAAGATTACATTATCTTTTTTTTTTTTTTAAAGGGAAGGAAAATTTATTTCATGCTCATGATTACAGAGGCCTCAGTTCATAGATAGCCAATTCCATTGTTCTGGGTCCAAGGTGAGACAGCACATAACGGTGGAAAGACCCCAGCAGGGTGAAAGATGCTCTGCTTATGGCAGGATCAGGAAGCAGAGGGAGAGAAAGAGGAAGGGGCCATAGGGAATATGCACCCTTTCAGTGCATGCCTCAAGTGACCCACCTCCTCCAGTCACTTCTCAATTGCTTCCAGTTACCAACCAGCCAGCTGGACTCAAACTAGGATGGCTGATTAGGTCACATCCCTCATAAGCCTATCATTTTACCTCTGAATATTCTGCATTAATAGGAGCTTTAAGGGGACATCTCATATCCAAACCGTTTTTCTTTTTCTCTTTTTATGGCATGAGACAACCAACTCAGTGCAGTGCTGAATTAAACTGTTAATAAGAGAAAATTTTTGAATTCTAATTTCTGATCAGAAAGGGAAAATTACAGCACTGCAACTAGAGGTTTACTACACTTTTCAGGTAGACACACTTTATCAGTGTGTAAAATTACACTACCTTAATTACCATGGTTTTATGAGGACTTTTATTACTGGTAGAGCAAGTACTTCTATCTATATAGTTCTCTAAGGCTGTTTGACTATTCTTGGCCCTTTGCAGTCAGCCTGTCAAATTCCTTGTGAAAACCCATTGGAGTTTTCATGGATTACACAGAATATAAAGAAAAATTTGGGGAAAAACAAACATCTTTACAACATTGAATTCGCTTCCACAAGCAAATCATTTTAGAACTTCACTTCTTATTAATTGTTCTTAAATGACTTTCGATAATACTGAATGTAGAATTTTTTTTCTTAAAGCGAGAAGGACAGTGTGAAAGAAAGAGAAAATGAATCAATTTTTATAGAGTTTTTCACGTGGCTTTTGTTGCTCTGACACTTAAATGTGTACGTGGATGCTGGGGTTTGAATCCGTGTACTTATGCATGTTGGACAAGCACCCTAACCGCCAAGCCACCGCTCCAGCCCTGAATGTAGAATTTTTGCTGTTAAGTCCTCCACATCTCAACAGATGTATTCCTAAGAACTTTATTTTATGTATGCATATATTTTTGTGGTAATAGGGACTGAAGCCAGGGCCTCACACATGCCAGGCAATGCTCTATCAGTAAAAAGGCCTTTAGCACTAACATAAGCATTTAAGGATATATATATAGATTTGCTATCAAGTATCATATTGCTTTAGTTTATCCTACAAGTTTTATTACATAGTATTTTTATCTCTCAGTCCAAAATATTTTCCACCTGCTACTGTGATTTCTCCTCCAAAGCATATGTAAAGATGTGATTTAATTTCTAAGCACAGGGCTTTCTCTATTATCTTTTCATTGACCATTCTGTGGCTTGATAACTTGATTTCTGGTCCTTTAAATTTGTTGATACTTGGTTTTTCTTTTCTTTTCCTTTTAAGAGAGAGAGAGAGTGAGAGAAAGAATGAATCGATTTTATTTAGATTTTCATCTGGTTTTTGCTTTTCCAATACATAGTTGTGTATGTGGTGCTGGGGTTCAAACCTGGGTCCTTGAGTGTGCCAGGCAAGTGCTACATCGCTGAGCCACTGCTCAAGACCCAACACATGGTTTTTGACACAGGATATAACAAAAACTGTCTAAGTAAAAGTTCAATTTGTTTTAAATTTTTGTTCTTAAAGTGACTGGATTCATAAGCATATACCTAATGGTATGTGATCATTAAGTGAACTTCGTTGTTTGTTCAAATCTTCTGAATATTATTGCTGATTTTTTTTCTCTATCATCACATGATTGAGAGGCATCTCCCTTTGATTGTTTGTGTGCTTATTTGGTGTGGACCGGATACCTTTTGTGAAATGGCAGCTGAGGAGACTCCGGCGCTCACCACGGCCAACGAAAAACCCAAGTAAGGAGTCAA
Organism: Aplodontia rufa; assembly: GCA_004027875.1. Classification (NCBI taxonomy): domain Eukaryota; kingdom Metazoa; phylum Chordata; class Mammalia; order Rodentia; family Aplodontiidae; genus Aplodontia; species Aplodontia rufa. Next base: position 64,784 of record PVKS010008307.1, on the reverse strand, counting down.
GACTGAGAACATCAGGATGGTTTTCTGGTGTAGTTTAAGATTTAGAGGCATGTAACACTTAATAAACTAATGAAAGCCTACTGTGAACGACAGTGTTTGTCAATGAGGCAGATCAGATTCTGATTTGATGGGTAGCCTAATGACACAGACACACCTGCATAGTCGGAAATGGAGGATGAATATACAATTGATGTACTATAGCAGCAGGCAGGAGGTGTCCACTAAAAAGGGAACCTGCTAATTTACTCCAGAACTCTGCTTGTTCTTAGCGACCAAGAATACATTCTCAATTAGAAAACTGTAATTTGGTTCCACTATACCCTGACTACTATAGTATAATTTTCTCTATTCTTTCATTTCCCCCTTCCCCATTCCTTTATTGTACATAAAGTAATTGGTGTATGTGCAGAAGCATATTGCATTTTTTAAAACTAAATGGCCAATGATATTAAAAAAAAAAGACAATCAGTTTTATTTAGTTTTTCATGTGGCTTTTGTTGCTTTGAGACTTTGTTGCGTATGTGGTGCTGAGGTTCAATCCTAGTCCATTGTGTATGTAGTGCTGAGGTTCAATCCCACCTTGGTGCGCATGCCAGGCAAGCAACATAATTGCTGAGCCTTCCCTCCAGCCCTACCAATGATACTTTATTTTTTTCAAGAGAGAGGGGGAGAAAGGGTGGGGGGGAGAGAAAGAGAGAATCAATTTTTAATTTTTTTTTCATCTGGCCTTTGTTTCTCCAACACTTAATTGTGTATGTGGTACTGGGATTTGAACCCAGGTCCTTGCATGTGCCAGGTAAGCACTACAAGTGCTCTGGCCCCCAATGATATGTTTTGATTGACATCAAATGGAGATGGAATGGGGGAAAATACTTTTCTGTAAAATATCCCCTTTCTCTATTAGTGGCATACTCATTCAGCTCTTACCTTTATACTCCAATAAGTTAATTTTGCTGTTTTAACAACAATACCAACCAAAAAACAAAAACAAACAAAAAAACCCCTGAACAACGTAAAACTCCTTGAATAGCTTGTTTGGAGAATTTTAATGTTTTTCATTTGTCATTGTAAAACCAAGGACAATTTTATAACCTTTTTGTATGCAGCTGTTACATGTAGGACAATCTGTCTTTAAGTAGGGTAAATCACTCTTAAAAGATTCCTAGATAGTTCTCCCTTTAAGTCAAGAGTCTTATTTTTTAAATAAATTTGTTTAAAAAAAAACAAAACAAAAACAAAAACCCTCCCTATGATGATAGATATAACATTTCTCTTTACAGTTCTGTCAATTTGTTTGTTTTTCCAATATTAGAAATTGAACCCTGTACTCTAATGGTGAGCTGCATCCTTAGTCCCCCTCCTCCCTTTTTTTTTTTTTTTTTTTAAAGAGAGAGAGAGAGAATCAATTCTCTTTATTTTTCCATCTGGCCTTTGTTTCTCTGACACTTCCGTTGTGCAGGTGGTGCTAGGTTTTGAACCCGGGTCCTTGCTCATGCAAGGCAAGTGCAGCAACCAATGAGCCACTGCTCCAGCCCCTCCCTAGTCCTTCTTATCTTTAAAAAAGAAGAGAGAATCAAATTTTATTTAGTTTTTCATGTGGCTTTTGTTGCTCCTATATTTTGTCGTGTACATGGTGCTGGGGTTTGATTCAGCATCCTTGCATACGCCAGGCAAGCACCATAACCACTGAGCCACCACTCCAGCCCCTTTTTATCTTTTATTTTGAGAAATGGACATGCTAAGTTGATCAGGCTGGCATCAAACTTGGGATCCTCCTCCCTAAGCCTCCTGAGTTGCTGTGGATTACACTCCCAGCCTGGCTGTCAGTTTTTGATTTGTGTATTTTGAGGCAGTATTATTAAGTACATATAAAGTTAATAGTGCTTATCTTACTGGTAAAGTGAACTCTGCGATACTAAATACCTTAAAGTCTATTTTTCTCACAAAAGCTACAACCAGCTTTGCTTGTATTTGTATGATGTCCATATTCATATTTCCATTTCTTTCTTTCTTTCTTTTAAGGGTGAGAAGAACAGTGAAGAGAAAGAGAGAATCAATTTTATTTAGTTTTGCATGTAGCTTCTGTTGCTCCAACACTGCGTTGTGTGCGTGGTAGCTGGGGTTTGAACCCGAGACCTCATGCATGTCAGGCAAGCACCTTAACTGCTAAGCCATCGCTCCAGTCCTGCTTTAATTCTTCCTTTTATTTATTTATTTTGGTACCAGGGATTGAACCCATAGGTGCTTAACCACTGAGTCACATCCTCAGTCCTTACTTTTAAATTTTGAGACAGGGTCTTACTAAATTGCTGAAGATGGCTTTGAACTTGCAATCCTTTGCCTCAGCCTCTCAGTTGCTGGGATTAAAGGTGTGTGCCACTAATATACCTGGCATTTCTTTAACGTCAACCTCTCTGGAACTTTAGGTTTTAGGTACATTATTTGTAAAAAGCATATATAGTTGGATTTTATTTTTTTTTAATTAAGTTAAACAATGTTTGTCTTTTACTGGATATTTATTTAGTCCACTCGTTTCTAAGCCTGTCTGAACACTGGTTAATGGTGTAGTCTAGTTTTGGAATTTAAAAAGAAACACAAAATGAGTGACTATAATGTGCAAGTAAGTTTGGGAGCCAAAAGTAGACTCCCTGACCCCTTTGGTATTGGGGACTGAACTAAGGGGCACACTACCACTGAGCTACATCCCTGGCCCTTTATTATTTTTTATCTTGGGATAGGCCAAGGCTGGTCTTGAACTTGTGATCTTCCTGCCTCATCCTCCCAAATAGCCAAGGTTACAGGCATTCACCAGACATCCTGCCTGAGTTTGAGTACTTATATTTAATTTGTAATTACTAATATATTTGGGCTAATCTCTATTATCGGTTATTAATTATTTCAGACGTAGTAAATGTCTTTCCTCTCACTTCTTTCAGAAAATGATTTTTTCTCATTTCATTACTTTCTTCCATCAATTTGAACTTTATATCATTTCTATTCTTGCAAAGATACTCTTAAAAAAACCTCCATGCTTAAATATATATATATTTTTTTCTTTTTTCTTTGAGTACTGGAAATTGAACCAAGGGGTACTTTACCACTGAGCTACACATTCAGCCCTTTTCATTTTTTATTTTTAGACAGGGTCTCACCAAGTTGCTGAGGCTGGCTTTAAACTTGCAGTCCTCCTGCCTCAGCCTTCTGAGTCTCTGGGATTATAGGTGTATGCCACCATGCCCGGGTAAATTTCACTTTTTTAAAGCACACAGAAATTACTTCTCCTTCAATGGGTATTAAGCTTAGTGCAGTGGTGCATGCCTGTAACCCTGGCTACTCAGGAGGTTAAGGCAGGAGGATCTCAAGTTTGAAGCCACTCTGGACAACTTAATGAGACCTTACCTCAAAATAATCCACTGGTCATTGGTAGAGCCCACTAGGTTCAATCCCCAGTACCACAAAAACAATGCTTATTTTAAGTTTACATAATTACTTACCATTTTATGTATTACTTATGCCTGTAACTCAAATTTAGGTATTATTTTCCTTCTCAAATGGAAGGATCCCAATAGAGGTCTCACCAAATTTAGTGAATCCTCATAGCATTTGTTTGTCTGAAAATATCTTTATTTCACCCTTCCTCTTCTTCTGTGTATAGATGCATATGTGGTACTGGGGACTGAACCTAGGGCCCTGCACATATTGGCAAGTGCTCTACCACTGAACTATATCCCCAGCACTTTTTACTTCTTTATTTTGTGACAGGCTGGCCTCAAACTTTCGATCCTGCCAGGCATGGTGGTACACTCCTATAATCTCAGCTACTTGGGAGGCTGAGGAGAATCACGAGTTCAAAGCCAGCTTCAGCAATTTAGCAAGATTCTGTCTTTAAAAAGAAAAGGCTGGGCTGGAGCGGTGGCACAGCGGTTACAGCGCTTGCCTGGCATGCGCAAGTATGCGGGTTCAAACCCCAGCACCACGTACACAACGAAGTCTCAGAGCAAAGAAAGTCATGTAAAAAACCAAATAAAAATTGATTCTGTCTCTTTCACTGTCCCCTTTAAAAAAAATAAATAAATAAAAAGAAAAAGAAAAAGAAAAGGCTGGGGATGTGGCTTAGTGAGTGGTTAATTGCTCCTGAGTTCAATCCCTAGTAAAAAAAAAAAACCAAAAACAAACAAACAACAACAACAAAAACCTCACATAACTTTCGATCCTGCTACCTGAATTTCTAAGATTATAGACATGCCTAGTGAAATAACAGATCTTTCATTTCCAGGACTGATAATAAATTCTTATGACCACTGGCTGATATACATCACTCCTTTCATACTTCCATACCACTTTTCGGAAGTTAAAATCCTAGGCTAAATTTACGGGCAGTTCAAAGTAGTCATGAGACTTTATAAAATCTCATAAATTCTTAGGTAATGATAACATACAACTGATGGGTTACAGCTTTGCTTCTTGAACTTCTCCTTTTCACAGTATAAACAGATTTTTAAAACTAAATCACATTTCTCTTTTTTCGCTCTAAATATTATGACCAAAATCAGTTTCTATGAGATAATCTTACTTAAGCCTTATCTAATTTCTTTCTTTTTTTTTTTTTAAAGAGAGAGGGACAGTGAGAGAGACAGAGAAAGGGAGAAACAACTTTATTTAGTTTTTCACATGGCCTTAGTTGCTCTAACACTTAGTTGTGTACATGGTGCTGGGGTTTGAACCCGGGTCCTCGCGCTTGCCAAGCAAGCACCGAAACCGCTGAGCCACCGCGCCAGCCCCTTTATCTTATTTCTTTATCCTCTTAATTCATCTATTTTATGAAAGAGATTAGGCATAATACAATACCCTGAAAGGAATGTTCCCTGGTCAGGCTTTTTTGTTGTTGTTGTTGATGTGGAACATCGAACCCAGGGATTTTTAACTACCCTACTACACCTGAGCCTTTTACTTTAGAGAAGGGGTTTCAAAACATTGCTGAAGCTGGCCTCAAGCTTGTAATCCTCTTGCCTTAGTCTAGCAAACTGCTGGGATTACAGGCTTGTGCCATTGTGTCCAGCCTTGGTCAGTCTTTTTGAAACATATTCTGAGCTGCAGTTTTTGATACAACTATCCCTTACACAAGGAAAAATACCAAAAGAATAAATTCAACTTGACATTTACATAGGGCATGATAAATTGCTGCTTTAGAATTGAGCTTAAGTAGTGATGAACAAAAAATTTCTCAACTTGTTACTTTAAAAATATCTCATTCATTAAAAAAAAAAAGGAAAAGAAAGGAAAGCAAAGCCTTATCTATTGGTATCAAGCTTTCAAAGTTTTTTTTATTTGTTTTATTTTGATTTTTAAGATTCTAGGGATTGAACCCAAGGCATTGAACATGCTAGGCAAGTTTTCCAATACTGAGCTTATATTCTCAGTCTCTCAACTAACAATTCTACCTCTACCAGGCATTGTGTTTTCAAATATTAACTAGCCAGGCATGGTGGTGCATGCCTGTAATCCCAGCTACTCGATAGGCTAATAAGGCAGGAGGATCAAAAGTGTGAGGCCAGCCTCAGCAACTCAGTGAGACCCTGTCTCAAAAAATAAAAAGGGAGTTTGGGGATTTAGCTTAGTGGCAGAGCGCTTGCCTAGCATGTGCAAAGTCCCGATTTCGGTCCTCAGTCCTGAAAAAAAAATAAAAATAAAATAAAATAAAAAATAAAAAGGACTGGGGATGTGACTAGGCAGTAAAGCACAACTGGGTTTATTCACCAGTACCAAAACCAAAAACAAGACAAAACCACTAACAAATGTAACCCTCCCAACAGATTTATAAAGTAGGCATTATTATCTGTAAGTTTTTACAGAGGCAATAAACAGTAAAGTAATAGAAACCTGAGAACTACTCATCATCACCAAATGTAAACCAATATTGTCATCAAGAGAGATCCATTTCACCAAAAATGAGTATCTCCTTTTTCAGTGTGAGCACCCCTGACACAAGAATGACTTATTTACCTTGTACTTCTGTCTCAATTCTTCTGTGTCTTCTTTTTCTACTTCTAAGACACGACGCCGTTCGGTAGCATCTTCGGCATAATCGAGCTTGACAAAAAGAGATACAATTAGTCTTATTTCCTGGATGGAGTATCCTAAGATTAGCTATGAAAATCATTTGCACTACAATGCTGTTTGAAAACAAAAACTTGTATATTTTGATCAGGTACTTTTTTTTTTTTTAATTTTCACCCCACAGAGAAAATAGCATGCAAAATAGTTCATTAATCCTTTCATGATGGCGACTCGCAACAGGCACATTTTGTTTATAACAGACTTCAGTTCCACATTCACTGCCAAAGAATTAAGAGTAAATGAATAAAATATCTGAGGAAATTAAAAAAGCAGGTATCACAGACAATACTTGTACATAATTCTACAAGGACAAGGCTTCCACCACAGAAAATATATTATTTATTTATTTATTTATTTAAAAGAAAGAGAGGGACCAGGAGAGAGAGTGAAAGAATCAATTTTATTTAGTTTTTCATGTGGATTTTGTTGTTCTGACATTTCATTGTGTACGTGGTGCTGGGGTTTGAACCCGTGTCCATGCTCATGCCAGGCAAGCACTGTAACTGCTGAGCACAGGTCCAGCCCCCACAGCAAATATTTTAAAGGGTTAACACTGCCAAATGAAATAAGCTCCAAGTCTGGGTCTAAGTCTGATCTTGCCTTGCTTTACAATCCTGGACAAACGTTTCACTTACTTCTTTATGCCCCAATTAAAACATGCATTATTTACATGCTATTTGCCTCAAAAATAGCACTAAATGAGACTGTATAATATATTTTTAACTGTCCAAAGAAAATTATTAAATCTACATTCCATCAGGTAAATGTGCTCTGATATTGGCATCTAAATTTACAGTCATATCAATTTTAAGTATCCATAATGTTAGTAGGTTAATGAGATCAATTTACCTCCATTTCCATTCGACCCATGCCCATGACATCATACTTGACAACAATCGGAATGGGATCTGTTCTTCCTGTAACAGGAACACATAATCAAGATAAGACACAAATCTAAGCCAACAGCTCATTTTACACATTAGGTTTGGGTGGTTAGAGATCTTGCCTTGGAGTGCAGAGACCAGAAAGCTACAGTGAACCAAACAAAAGCCATTCTCACAGCTTACATCCAGACCTTCCTGTCCTAGGTTAAACCCAACTAACTACTTTGGTTGACCTTCCAGCTGGGGACAACTCCAGATTACTACGGCAAAATCAAAATAATAAGTAATGCAAACCAATTCTAAGCAATGGCACCAGGAGGTTTAAAATTTAAAACTTTAGAAGTTCCTTTTTTAAAAGATCCCCAAATAACTTCTCATCAAGAATTGTTTCACTTTGTCTACTAATATCCCCCACCCCCGACTTGAAACTGGTAATAACTCATCTGACAAACTAAAATACCAAAAGTATATTTTTAAACATAATGCAGTAAAATTCTATAATTCCAAGTCCATATGGGTTTGTTTTCAAAAGATATTTACAATTTTAAATGGGGCCATGAAAATTTTAAATAAAAAGCAAGAGTTAGTTGCCTTTGGGGACAAGAATAGTTTTAGTTTTAATCTGGTGCTTGAGGTACCATTTTCCAGAGAGGATTTAACGCTGGCTGAGGTAAGCAGTAAGCTGTGAAAAGGACTAATTGCGAAGAAAATTGACTTTAAACTAATTGATCTATGCTGGAGATTTTTTTAATAAATATATATTTAATCCACTCATAACCAGCCAAACAAAGCAAAATGGGGCAGACAAGCACTTTACTACCACAGCTGTTTTACATCACAACTTGCGCTGTTCATTGTGATGTAAGCCCACTGAAAAGAGGACTTACCTTATCCGTTGTACACCTTTAGTGAAAAAACACAATGTTTACTTCCCTCATCATTTCACTCAGGCTGGTGTAAACAATTGTTTTTTTTTTGTTGTTGTTGTTGTTTTGTTATACACACATATATATTATACCTTTGGGCTAAAAACGGATTTCTGTCAGATAAATCTGAAGAATTACCAAAAAAAAATCATTTTTTAATGTCAAGATCATGACTGGTTTGGGTATTGCGGAGAAAAGAAGAAACCATTTTCAAAATGACTAGCAACCATTTGTATCCAGTTGCTCTGTATTTGTGGGATTTCTTTTGTCTTAAAAATGGAATAAAAAACAAATTCAGAAGTTTACCTACTGAGTACCAAAATCCCATTATTGTTATTAAACAATAAATAGGAAGATAATTAGGAATGATTACCATAGTTAAAAAAACTGTTAAAAGTAAATAAAGAACATCTTATGTCAGGGGGAAATTTAAAAACCTAAAAATCTAGAATACAGCCTTCTTTTAGATACTACCAAAGACTGCCAGCAAAACACAGTGAAAACGTACTACTATCTTACGCCCAATGGTATAATAAATAAGCAGTGACTGCAATCTTTAGCAAAAGGACCAAATCAAAGACAGGTTATAAAAATGACTTCCTAAGTGCAATATCACTTTCATAACGTCTCAATCAGGGATTTACTGGTAAAAATAAATGGTCCAATGAAAGAATTGAACAGAAATGTCAAAGAAATTTATTTTCGTTTCTTTTTTGATGTGTCAGAATTTGTTTTTTAAGAATCAAAATTTTGGTATAAATTCATTACCTCTGTAAACCCCTGTTTATAAACTCTGCATTAGTACTTTTGCCTTCTAAGGCAGTCAAAGTTTGTTTTAATTTACTTATAAATTGCAGTAGCCAAGTGCTAGTGCCCATTACATTGGGGGGAAATCAAGTTTTTGACAGTATTAGAATTTAATGTTTAACTGATTTTTTTTTTTTTTGGCAATTCTAACACAAACAGATACATCCCTTCTTAACATTACCCTTTAATGAACAAGGATCAGACAAGTTGCATAAGGAAAGGAAAAGAAAATGAAAAAGACCAAGCAGAAGGATGAAGGCTACAACAGAGAAAGTAAGCCTAACATATTGGTGCACTGATGACAAAAGGAGTAATTCAGTCTGAAAATAAAAAATTACCACTGCTAAGTTTACCATCACCACAACAAGTCCAGGATCATAATGCTGTAAAAAAGAAACACCATTTGTTAGGCAGAAACCATCAGGGTAGGAAACAGGCCTTCTAGCAGGCAGACAGGATAGCGTAAAGTACCAATTAGGCTTTGTCCCTCCCCCAATTTCAGCTGAGGACAGAGGAAGGACATTTTGTGCTGTGACAGCTGTTTTCATACTGGTCAGACAAGGGTGTGAGATTTTTGTACTGCTACTTGAGAACATGGACCGATCTCCTCTTCAGTAATGCAACAGTTGGGGGAAGGGGGGGGGTCCAGTCAGTTTAAAGGGAGAGAACTAGCACTAGCTTCTAATCTCATTTAACTCTTCATTCCAGTAAATGAATATTCAGGACCAAAGACAGGATTTTTCCTTAAAGAAACCACATCAAAGACCAAATCAGATCAACTGGATAGTGATCAAATCATTTGCTTCCTGAAAAGGCGGCTTGGGAAAGGGCAGGGGAGTGCGGGGAACACTGGGGTGTTAGGGTTTTAAAACCTCTCTGAAATCAAAAAACAAACAAAAAAAATAAAACCTCTCTGAAATACACATTCACACACACACACACACACACACACACACACACACAAAACAATTAAAGAGGTCTAGAAAACAACCTTGTATCTTTAATGCTTGAAGAATGCTTAAGTTGTTATGAATGAATGTAAATATTTAAGTGGCTCTCTCCAGAACTTTGTTTCCCACTGATGAAGACTTTCTAGGCCCACCAACATCCATCTTCCTGCAAGCAACAAAGCCAACCTTTGAAGGAAAGCTCCAGAAAAACTCCCTTTAAAAAAAATGGGGGGAGGGGACAGTAAAGCAGGGCACCATGGTGCATGCTATTATCTTAGCTACTAGAAGGCTGATACGGGAAGATTACCAGTTCCAGGCCACATTGGGAAATTTAGTAAGACCCCGTCTCAAAAAAATAAAACAAAAACAAAAATGGGTACCAGAAGAGCCATAACACTTACAATTACTCCATTCAGAGTTAACTCAAAAAATAAGCAGTCTAGCTTTCAAAGCAATCTGAAGAATAACTTGCTGCTTGAGCTAAGTAGTAGTTTCTTAACATTATTAAAGAGGCCACGGAAAAATCACAGTAGGAAAAGACACTAAAAGATACAGACAGAAAGAGGCTGCACCTAGTTTAAAAAAAAAATATATATATATATTAATTTTTTTTACCAATAATAAATTCTATCATAAAGAACATCACTTAGAATACCTGAGCAACAATTTGTAGTGATGACTTTTCAGAAGGTAATATGTATAAACTAGAAAACTTCTTTTCAAAATAATGAACTAAATCTATGCTCTCATTATTTGGTTTCTTTTGTGGCAAACGTTAAAGTGTATTAAATTATGAAGAACACTTTTTTGCTTTTTCACTACAAAGTAGGGAACTTTAACCAAAATACTAAATACTCTCCTTAAAAGAAATTAGCCTCCTGAGCAAAAGATATATAAGATACCACTACTACACTGTGGCCATTGGAAAAGGAAAAGAAAGGGGACGGGGGAGAAAGAAAGGAGAAAGGAAAGGAAGGAAAAAGAGAGAGGACAGAGAAAGAACGAACCAACACCATATCAAGTCAAATCAGAATATACCAATACTGATGCATGTATGCATGTATCTGAGGAGAAAAAACTGATATTCATATTTTCAAAATCAAAACTTCAAATGATGTTTTACTAATAAGCTAGAATTTAATTTTAATTTTATTTAATAATGCTGGGGATACAATCCAGGGCCTCATAGGTGCTCTATTGTTGAGCTTCACCTTCAGTCCTATTTGTCTATTTTTACTAGTAAAAGGTGGTTTTGGGGCTGGGGATTTAGCTCTGTGGCAGAGCATTTGCCTAGCATGCACAAGGCCCTGAGTTCGGTCCTCAGGCCTGGAAAAAAAAAAGGTGGTTTTATTACTACCACAGAAGTTTTTAAATGCTCTTATTATATGATAGGTCTAGTTAAAATACAAAGGCATTATGACTTACAACTAAAGAGTGAACAAGATCAAATACAAAGCTGAGCATTGTGGTATGCCTCTTGTTCTAGCTACTTGGGAGGCTGAGGCAGGAGGACTGCTTCAGCACAATTCAAAGCCAGCCTGGGCAACACAGTGAGCCCCTGTCTCAAAAACCAATCAAACAAGAGCTGGAGCAGTGGCTCAGTGGTTATGGCACTTGCCTGGCATGCACAGGGATGCAGGTTCAAACCCCAGCACCACATACACAATAAAGTGTTGGAGCAAGGAAAGCCACACCAAAAACTAAATAAAAATTGATTCTCTCTCTCTTAAAAAAAACAAAAACAAAAACAAAAAAACCAAAAACCAACCAACCAAACAAACAGGGGCTGGAGCAGTGGCTCAGTGGTTCAAGTGCTTACCTAGCATGCTTGAGGACCCAGGTTCAAACCCTAGCACCACATACGCAACCAAGTGTCAGAGAAACAAAGGCCAGATGAAAAAATAAAAAAAAAACTGATTCTCTTTAACAACCAAAACCTAAACAAAACCAAACTAACCAAATGAGCTGGGTATAGTTAGAGGCCAGTCTCAGCCTTAAGCAACTTACTAAAACCCTATGTCAAAAAAAGAACACCAAGGAAAAGGCTGGGGATGTGCCTCAGTGGTGAAAGCTCTCCTGATTTAATCCCAGTATCCAACAAACAAACTCCCCCAAAAACAGTCAAAACACTCCAACATGAACAATATAAAACTCCTTAACTATAGCTACTTCATTTCTGAGAACAATTCCTCAAGAATTAGTTTTGATTTTAAAATATTTAAGGAGGGGCTGCAGCAGTGGCTTAGCAGTTATGGCGCTTGCCTGGCTTTTTCGAGGACACTGGTTCATACCCCAATACCACGTACACAATGGAGAGTCTCAGCACCAAAAGCCACATGAAAAACTAAATAAAATTGATTCTCTTTCTCTTTCACTGTCCCTCTCTTCTTAAAATAAACGAATAAATAAGTAAAATATTTAAGAATATACCAATCTATAAAACTAGTCCAAAGAAGTGGATCACAGAGAAATCTTTTTTTTTTTTTTTGAGGAACACTATATTTAAATAAAGGGACATGCTCTAGGATGAGAACAAATGAGGATATTTATTTATTTATAGAATCCATTTTATTCATTCTCTCATCTTGCCTCTGCTTCTCTAACACTGAGTTGTGTATATGGCGCTAGGATTCAAACATGGGTCCTTACACATGCCAGGCAAGCACTCCAATCACCAAGCCATCACCACTCTCGCCCCAGGGAGAAAATATTTAAAAGGCAATCACAGGGCTAGAGTGGTGGCTCAGCCGTTAGGGCACTTGCCTGGAATCCACAAGGACCTATATTCAAACCCCTGCACCATGTACACAACGAAGTCTGGGAGCAATGAAAGCCATGTGAAAAACTAACTAAAATTGATTCATACTTTCTCTCTCACTGTCCCTTTCTTCAAAAAGGAAAAAAAAAAGGGCAATCATATTCTGGTAGTCAGTCACACTTTAGAAACAGAAGACATATATGACTTCCTTATAGAAATAATGAAGTTTCTAAAATGATTAAGCACTGATTGAAATGTAAAAATGCCATTAATTATTTCTGTAGCCATTCCCCTTACAAGAGTCATTCAATACAAATATTTATTACATACCGGGCACCATTCAAGGCATTGGCCATAAAACAGCTATCAAAAAAGTGTTACACTTCCTGAATTACCTATAAATTAGACAAAATAATCTTTTAACACACGAGGGGAAGAAAACAGAACATTTGTGGACCTAAAGCACAAAGAGGTCAGAAAGCTTTGAAATGTCTAAAGTTAGCTGAACATGGTGGTACACACCTCGAATCCCAAAGACTCAGGAGACCGAAGCAGAAGGACAAGCTTGAATCCATTCTAGGTAATTTTATGAGATCCTGTCTCAAAATAAAAACTAGAAAGGGGTCGGAATCTAGTTCAGTGGTCAAGTGCCCCTGGGTTCAATTTGTACTAATGGAAAGAAAAACAAAATAAAATCCTAAAGTCTTTGAACACTGACACTAACAAAGTAGAAGTAATCATAAAAGTCAAGGCAGTAGAGTGCCTGTAATCCCAGTGTCTCAGAAGTCTAAGGCAGGAGGATCTCGAGATTGAGGCAAGACTCAGAAACTTAGTGAGACCCTATGTGAAAATAAAATATAAAAAGGACTAAGAATGTAGCTTAGTGTTAAAGTATCCCTGGATTCAATCTCCAGTACAAAAAAAACTCCAGAAAAGCAAAAATGAAAAGTGACAAAATTCACTTGCAAAAGACTCAAACTGCCTAAACATGCTTCTTCCTTGTAGCAACTAAAATGCATATGTGAAAATCAAGAATAACACAAAATTTAGGCAGGTACTTATTCTATGCTTTGCAAAAATACTCAAAATAGAATTCTAAAGTAAGCAGGTTTAATTTTAATTAAAATAGTGATTACAGGGCTGGAGCAGTGGCTCGGTGGTTATGGCTCTTGCCTGGCATGTGCAAGTAGGAGAGTTCAAATCCCAGCACCACATACATAACAAAGTGCACAAGGAATGAAAGTCACATGAAAAGCTAAATAAAAATTGCTTCTCTCTTTCTCTCTCTCACTGTCCTCCTTTAAAAAAAAAAAAAAAGATAGTGATTACATACAACTGTCAGAAACTGGTCTATTTCCAAACCAAATCTTTACTTCTGCAAATTTCTCCTAAAAACAATATTCTTCTGTAGAATAAAAACAATGATTACTGGGCTGGAGAGGTGGCCCAGTGGTAGAACACTTGTCTGGCAAGAACAAGGACCTGGATTTGATACCCAGCACCACATACCCAACTAAGTGGAGGAAGAACAAACCAACTAACCAGATTTTAAAAAAAGAAAAAAATTACCTCTAAAACAAAAGAACAGAACAAACAAAAACAATGATTACTGGGATTGGGGATATAGCTCAGTATTTAAATGCTTGCTTAGCACGGGTAAGGTACTGGGTTTAATACCCAGTACAAAAAAACAAACCAAAAAGTGATTACTTTCATAATTTTACCCATAATTTTAGAGGGTACTTTTCTTTGTAACTGTAACTTTATTTATGGTACATCTCAGGAAACACTAACCAGAAACATGAAGCAAATTATTTATTCCCTACAGAGTTTGTAAATTGTGTTTTTTTTTTTTTAAGAAAGAGGGACAGTGAGAGAAAGAGAAAGAGAGAATCAATTGTATTTAGTTTTTCATGTGGCTTTCACTGCTCCAACACTTTGTTGTGTACATGGTGCTGGGGTTCGAACCCACGTCCTCACACACACCAGGCAAGCGCCATAACTGCAGAGCCACCACTCCTGCTCCCAGAGTTTATAAGGTTTATTAAAACCAACAACAAGGGTTGGGGATTTAGCTCAGGGGCAGAGCGCTTGCCTGGCATGCACAAGGCCCCAGGTTCGGTCTCAGCCCTGAGGAAAAAAAAACAACAACAAAAACCCCCAATGCTTTCTACTTGAAACTGAGTTCCAATTATCCAGTGCTACAAAAAAGGCCAACTGCATTCTTTTTCTTTTTTTTTTAAGAAGCAATTTTATTTAGTTTTTCATGTGACTGTCATTGCTCCGACACTTCGTTGTGTACATGGTGCTGGGGTTTGAACCCTCGAGCTTGCGCAAGCCAGGCAAGCACCGTAACTGCTGAGCCACCGCTCCAGCCCCCAACTGCATTCTTAACCATGGTCTGTTTAGTGACCTAGGAACAACCAGATTAATTTGATTTTTCACATACAGAAGTTTAATTGTGACCTAAAGAAATCTCCATTTGACACTTTATCAAAGTATCACAGCTGGCTTCCTAGGATTAACTAGTTCAATTTTATTTATAAACACCTAAAATAGTAATAAACATGAATAAAGGCAAGGCAAAGGTAAAACAGTTATGGAATCAAAAAGCCTGGAAAGCATATTTCATTCAGGGATAATGAGATACTCAAGTCCTTCAAAGAGGTAATAAAGAAAACTCGTAAGGTTCTTTTCATTAAAAAGTAATTGGGGGGGTGGGGCTGGAGCAGGGGTTACAGAGCTTGCCCGGCATGCGCAAGTACATGGGTTCAAACCCCAGCACCCACATACATAACTATGTGTCAGAACAATGAAAGCCATGTGAAAAACTCAATAAAAGTTGATTCTCTCTCTCTCTCTGTGTCTCTCTCTCTGTCCCTCTCTCTTTAAAAAAAAAAAAATTACATCAACTTGCTGATGGACATCCCACGCTAACCACTAATCTAAGTAAATTTTTAGTAGAAAAACCAATTTAATAAATATAATTAACCCTAGCTGTAATCCTAGCTACTCAGGAGACTGAGGCAGGAGGATCACAAATTTGAAGCCAGCATGAACAATTTTGTGAGAACCCGTCTCAAAATAAAAAATAGGTGGGGGGAAGAAAAATAGGGTTGGGAATGTAGCTCAGTGGTATAGCATCCCTGGACTTAATCATTAATTCTGCCAAAAAAAAAAAAAAAACTAATTAAAATGAAATAGAAATTGAGAAGCAAAATACCAAAAATATAATAAAACTAGGGAAAAAGTGGAAAAAAAACAAAAGGTCCTCAGTTTAAAAATATGGGATGATTTGGGGTGGGTAACACTTGTATTGAATTTTACTTATATTTGTATCCTAATATCTGATACAGTAGTGGGGCAGGTAACATTTAATTAAAAAGCATTTGTTGGGGCTGGAGCAGTGGCTCAGTGGTTACCATGCTTGCCTTGCAGGTGCAAGCCCACAAGTTTGAACAACAGCACCACGTACGCAAGAGGTGTTGGAGCAAAAAGAGCCAAATGAAAACTAAATAAAATTGATTCTTTCTCTGTCTTTCCAAAAAAGAAAGAAAGACAGAAAGAAAGAAAGAAAGAAAAGAAAGAAAGAAAGAAAGAGAAAGAAAGAAAGAAGCATTTGTTGACTAAGAATGAACATGTTCATAGGGGACTTAAAACTTATTCAGATGTAAATGTTCCATCATTATGGTGCTTTCCTGCTTAACATCACAAGATACTCAGGACTTATTCTTTTAAAATCAAGGAATTATTTTATTGAGTAGAACATATACATACAGGCCTCCATCTCAAAAACTATGCAAACTGTTCAAAATGAAATACTTGAGTTTTGTATTCCTATTCATTAGCAACTTGTTCAATTTATCTGTCATACATAGCAGTCAAGAGGCAGCAGACATCACTTTGAGGGGTATGGCGGACACTGGGGGTTAACGAGGACACAGGGATACTCTACCACTTGAGCTACATCCCTAAACCTTTTCAGTTTTCATTCTGAAACAGGGTCTCACTAAGGTGCCCAGGATAGCCTCAAATTTGTGATCCTTCTTCCTCAGCCTCCTGAGTCTCTAGAATTATTGACATGGACCGTCTTGTCCAGCTGGCCATCAAATGTTTAAGGAAAAAAAGTGGGGTTAGAAGGGCAGAGTTCATTGCTAGAGAAACTGCTTAGCATATGTACAAGGCCCTGGGTTCAATCCCCAACACCAGAGAGGGGAAAAAAAATTAAAAAAAGAAAAAGAAAGGCTGGAGTGGTGGCTTAGTGGTTGAAAGCACCTGCTTGGCATGTGTGAGGACCTGGGTTCGAACCCCAGCACCACAAATTCAGTCAGAGAAATAAAGAATAAATGAGAAAATAAATACAACTGATTATCATCCTCTCTCTCTTAAAAAAATAAAGAAAAGAAAAAGAAAGCTGTAGAAAGAATGTACATAAATACCTAATATCATAAAAATCTGAATTAGAGGAGCTGGAGTGGTAGCTTGGTGGTTACAGCGCTTGCCCGGCATGCACAAGTACACAGGTTTGAACCCCAGCACCACGTACACAACAAAGATCATGTGAAAAACTAAATAAAAATTGCTCTCTCTCTTTCACTGTCCCTCTTTCTTTAAAAAAAAAAAAAAAATCTGAATTAGAAAGCTGCCTCAGGCTTGGGGATGTAGCTCAGTGGTAACGGATGTGCTTAGCATGTACCGAGGTTCAATCCTTAGTGAAGGAAGGAAGAGAGGGAGGGAGGGTTGAGGTTTACTCAGTTGCCATAACTGATTTCAGAGATGGGAACACCTCAATTCAGACCTCATAATAATAATGTTTACCCAAGGAATCTGGGCAAGTAGTCTATTAGAATTCTGGAAAGAAAATCCAGATAAGATGTAATGCTTTACAATATAATACTTTTTAATAGAGATATAGTGGGAAGGGGAAGGGAGGGATAAGAGAAGGTAATTGGGGGGGGCACTCCTGGGGATAATTGCAATATCCAGAATATATACACATTTTATATTATTTTGTTAAAATCTTGTAAGGTTGTTCAAAAAAAAAATTATAAAAAAAATTCAAAAAAAAATTCTGGAAAGAGCCAGAGGCAGTGGGCACATCCCTATAATCCCAGCCACTAAGGAGGCTGAAGCTTCCAGAATGATCCCAAGTTTGAGATTAGCCTCAGCAACTCAGTGAGAGTTGCCTCTGAGTAGTTAAGTGTCTCTGGGTTCAATCCTCAGAACAAAAATTTAAAAATAAATAAAAATCTGGAAACATTTTTCCTCTTTCTTTAAAAAATAGCTCCAAGTGCAAATTAATTGCTGCCTAAAGTACCTGGAATACACTCCTATGTACATGTAGGTGGACCAAAAATTACTGGTAAATTTTTTCCAATCTATGTGGATATCTCTTAATTCAAGAATTCCAAAAGAAAGTACTTATAAAGAGTGACAGCCTGGGAACTCAGGGTACGTGAACAACAATTCTATCACTAAATGGGCATGTGACGGGGCTGGAGTGGTAGCTCAGCAGTTACCTCTCTTGCCTGGCAAGCATGAGAATGCAGGTTCGAACCCTGCACTATGTATACAACAAAGGGTTGAAGCAACAAAAGCCAAATAAAAAACTAAATAAAATCAATTCTCTCTCATTGTCCCTCCCTCCCTTAAAAAAAAAAAAAAGGAGGGGGGACATGTCATGGTAGCATGTTAGTTTCATGGTCCAAAAATAAAGAAGTAACCTAAACCTATAGTCTATAGAGTTTACTTCAATTTATTTTTCTTTTATTGATACTGGGGACAGAAGCCAACTTGCATACACTAGATAGTGCTCTACCACCAAGCTAAACACCTCCCCTTTTTACTTTTTTATTTTGAGACTGGGTCTCACTTAGTTACCCAAGTTGTCCTAGAACTTATGATCCTCCTGCCTCAGCCTCCCAACACTAGACTACAGGTATGTACAAACAACCATGATTGGTTGTTTCACTTCAATTCCAAATTTGAAGAGTAGAAAATATTTAGGTGAGTTATACTGAGGGTGGTCAATCTCCAATGCTTTCTTTGAGTTGAATTATGTTTGACTCAGTGTTCCCTAATCACATTGAGAATTTTTTACTTTTACTATTCCAGGATCACTCTGTAACCCAAAAAGACTTTTCAGCTTCATTTAAACTGCTTTTCCTTTACCTACCACAGTAACCCCTCAACATATACTCATTTCATCTTTAACTCCTTTCTACATTTTAATAAGCCTGGGCTACAAAATCTATTTTCTAAAAAGAGACAATATATAAACACTTGTGACTTTTTCTTTTTACAACCAGACTCTTGAGTCTCAGCAGCCTTCTCTGCAAAAATGCAGATATGCCCACTTTCAGGACTGGCATACAGATTGAAGAGATAACAAATAGATGATGTTGTATAAACTATAAATCATGATATGAAATGCTGTTAAGCTCTAAGATGGTCATCTTCAGGCTTCAGAAAAAAAGTTATAAAGTACTCCTTTTATTTCCAATTTGGGTTTTGGGTTTTTTTCCATTGTTGTTGCTGTTTTTGTTTTTGGTATTGGGGAATAAACCCAGGGATGCTTTACCACTGAGCTACATCCTCGGCCACTTTCATTTTTATTTTGAGACAAGAATCTCATTAAGTTGCTGAGCGTCTTGCTAAATTTCCCAGGCTGATTTCGAACTTGTGATCCTCCTGCCTAAGCCCCCCAAGTCCCTGGGATAACAGGCATTTGTTAGCACACCCAGCTGTTTTTTCAATTATTTCCATCTAATTAGACTACTCTAATAGAGTTACAGAGGAACCATCATCACTATATACCCTCTATTGCTTCACTTATTCCAAAAAAAGAAAAAAAGAAAATCCTGCCCTGGGTTCAATCCCCAGTACCGAGAAAAAAAGAAAAAGAATTCAAAACTTAAAATCTTTTTGGACATTCCATTTTCTTGCCTTAGTATCTTACTTTACCACTTTCATTTTAATCATGCAAATTAATCTAGAGCACGAAGTCTAAAAGTAACAAGGTATGACAATTAAAGAAAAATAGGTAGCATTACACTATATCAGACTAAATCACTAATATACTTTGGATGAGTGAAAGAACCATCTACCCTACTTGCTATAGCCAAGGCAATTTTCTTAAAAGCCCATTTTTTTTTTTTTTAAAAGAGAAAGAGACAGTGAGAGAGACAGAGAAAGAGAGGAACAACTTTATTTAGTTTTTCACATGGCCTTCGTTGCTCCAACATTCAGTTGTGTACATGGTGCTGGGGTTTGAACCCAGGTCCCTGCGCTTGCCAGGCAAGCGCCGAAACCACTCCAGCCCTTAAAAGCACATTTTAAGGGCTCCAGCCCTTAAAAACCCATTTTATTCATCTGGTCCACAATAACATTTTTCTAACTATGGTTCATTCTATCTGGCTTTGTAATTTTTAGGGGGTACTTATTTAAAATGTAATTTTCTGAACCCCAACCCAGAACTTCTGAGTTTTGCTTATTGGAATCTATATTTTTAATGAGCACCCAAGTTAATTCTGCTAAGAACTGTTATGTCTAGCGGAATAAACATTGGAGTAGAGATCAGAAGACTTGTACAGTAAACAGCTCCTATCCTCAGCGGTTTAACTTCAGATATATACTTCAATTTCCCAGTCTCTTAAGTGGCATTATATATACATATAAATATATGTATGTATGTGTATATATATATATATATATATATTGCGGAGAAAAAATGATACAGGTATATATTTATGCCATCAGATTTAATTCCTGAAGCAACCCCCCAAATCTTTTAAAATTATGTGTGGGGCTATGGTTGTAGTTCAATGGTAAGATACTTTGGCTAACAAGCTTGAGACCTTGGGTTTGATCCCCAGCACCAAAACAGGTGTGTGTGTGTGTGTGTGTGTGTGTTTAACAAGATTACACTGCACACAAACTGCAAAACTGGAATTTAAACCCAGATCATACTTTGAATGAATTTAGAAGTAGTAACCCACAGTGGGTCAAGTCCAGAACTGGTAGTATCTGTTTACCCTACATTATTTTAAACTTTGAATCATCATTCATCAACTAGGAAGTTTCACAGAAAAATCTGGATTTCTAGTCTCCTCTAAAATATCCAGAAGATTGACATTAAGACAATCCTTTGTGGAAACAATCAGTAAGAGCTGACTGGAAACTATTATAGCTCATACCACTTCCTGCAGTCTCTCAGTTGGCATCAATTATGTAGATAACAACATGGCCCCAATTCTTACTTCAAGGTCTACATTCTTTGCTTCCTCCTTTGGAGCTCCTGCTGGATTTTTCCTGTAACTTCCAGTATCTCTATTACAGTTTTTTTTTTTTTTTTTTAAAGAGAGAGGGACAGTGAGAGAGACAGAGAAAGAGAGAAACAACTTTATTTAATTCATCACATGGCCTCAGCCACTCCAACACTTAGTTGTTGTGCATGTGGTGCTGGGGTTTGAACCCAGGTCCTTGTGCTTGCCAGGCAAGCGCAGAAACCGCTGAGCCACCGCTCCAGCCCCTCTATTACAGGTTTTGAAAGGTTTAATAGGAGCAGGAAGACTGGTTTAAAACTAAAAAACTACATTTATACATGAAAGATAATATTGCTTTGTTCTGTTTTCTAAATGTGTGTGCCATCATTTTTTAATTTTGATGGTAATTTTTTTTTTTTTTTTAAAGAGAGGGGGAGAATGAGAACGAGAGAGAATCAATTTCATTCATGCCTTCACCTGGTCCATGTCACCTAGCCCTGCATGTGGTGCTGAGGCCTGAACCTGGGCCCCAGTGCATGCCAGGCAGGCCTTCCAACTGCTGAGCCACTACTTCAGCCCTTGGTGGTAATTGTTAAATGAACTTCTTTTTAAGCTTGATTGCCCTTTTTTTTTTTTTTTGGCAGTAATGGGAATTGAACCCAGGGGCACTCTACCAAGCTACACTCTGCCCTTTTTATTTTGAGATAGGATCTCACTAAATTGCTGAGGCTGGCCTCAAACTTTGAATACTCCTGCCTCAGCCTGAAGTTGCTGGGATTACAGCATGTGCCATGATGCCCCATAGTTTTGTTTTGTTTTTCCTTTAATAAAGTTTTTCTGGGCTGGAACCGTGGCTCAGCGGTTTCGGCACTTGCCTGGTAAGCACGAGGACCCGAGTTCAAACTCCAGCTCCACGTACACAACTAAGTGGTCGAGCAACTAAGGCCATGTGAAAAACTAAATAAAGTTGTTTCTCTCTTTCTCTGTCTCTCTCACTGCCCCTCTCTCTTTATAAAAAATAAATAAATAAATAAAGTTTTTCTGGGACTAAAGTGCTGGCTCTGTGGTTAGAGCACTTGCCTGGCATGCACAATTATGTGAGTTCAAACCCCTGCACCACACACCCAATGAAGTCTAGGAGCAACAAAAGGCACATGAAAAACTAAATAAAAATTGTTTCTCTCTCTCTCACTGTTCCTCTCTCTTTATAAAAAAAATAGTGGATTTCTTATAAAACACACTTTTTACTTTGTTATCTTCACATTTCATTCTACTTTAAAATACCAAATTCTTGAATAATCCCACCAACCCACATGGTGGAATCCATCTACTAACAAGTATATTTCAAATGAGTTCACAAAAAAATTCCACGGATAAAGATTCAGTTATGAAATAGCTGCTTGCTTACTTATCCTTACAACCTGAGATTTTTCATATTATATCATTAAAGAAAGAAATTCAAACTCTTAAGTTAAATTGTTCAATTCTTTGTTTTTTTTTTTTTTTTTTTTTTTTGGTCGTAGCATTAGAGACTGAACTCAGGGGCTCTTGACCACTAAGCTGCATCCTCAGTACTTTTAGTTTTTTATTTTGAGATAGGGTCTTGCTGAGTTTCTGAAGTTGGCCTCAAACTTGCAATCCTCCTGCCTTGGCTTCCTAAATTACAGGAATTATAGGCATATACCATTGCATCTGGTTCAATTCTCTATAAGCCCCTACTGTCTTTAATTTTACCATTATGTTATTCATTATGCTATGTTGTACTTATTTGCTATATTGTGTTTATTACACGTATCTCCTTTTCAGGCATAACAAGCAGAGGTTATATCTTACATTCTTAAAGACAGTGCAAAGCTGGCATACTGTATGGATTCAAAAAATACGCAAAAATTAAAAAATGAAAGTAACAAGAAAAGACAAATGTATATTCATTACTATTCTTTAGGAACTTAAGAGTATGATGAGGGTAAAAGAGAAACATAAATAAATAAAATTTATGCAAGATAAAATGTTAAAAATCGCACAGGAGGGCTGGAGCAGTGGCTTAGCGGTTACAGCGCTTGCCTAGCATGCGCGAGGACCTGGGTTCAAACACCAGCACCACGTACACAACTAAGTGTTTTGGAGCAACAAAGGCCACATGAAAAACTAAATAAAGTTATTTCTCTCTCTCCTCTGCCCTCTTTCTCACTGTCCCTCTTAAAAAAAAAAACCCCACAGGATTCAAGTATAAGAAGAGATCAAATAGGAAATTATAGTGAGACAGAAGTTTTGTTATTTTGTTTCCTTTTTGTGTTTTGCAAAGCTACGGACTGAATCCATGGACCTTACACATGCAGGCCAACGGCTCTAACCATAGAGCTACATCCCTGGCCCAGTATTTTCTTTCTTCTTGGAGACCAATTACGAACCCTAAAAATGGGTTCTTACCAATCATTTAGCCTCAAGTTTCTAGTGAATTTATATTAATTATGAAGAATAAACATACAACCTCTTCAAGTGCCCTAAGAAAATATTTAAAAGAGTTGTCTCCAATTTTTTTTTTTTAAAAGAGAGAGGGACAGTGAGAGAGACAGAGAAAGACAGAAACAACTTTATTTAGTTTTTCACATGACCTTCATTGCTCCAACACTCAGTTGTGTACGTGGTGCTGGGGTTTGAACCCAGGTCCCTGCGCTTGCCAGGCAAGCGCCGAAACCGCTGAGCCACCGCTCCAGCCCCTGTCTCCAATTTTTTATTTTTTGTGATACTGGGAACTGAATACAGGCATGCTTTACCACTAAGCTACCCAGCCTCCTTTTTATATTTTGATTTGAGACAACTGACCTTGAACTTGAGATGGTCCTGCCTCAGCTCCTAAGTCTATAATCACAAGTTGATGGAATCACAGGTATGTGCCACCATGAGCCCAGCTTTATATTTTTAGCTAGAATAAAAGCCATATATTTCAATTTCATTTTACAATACTGGTATTCATCATCACTTCCTATTCACACAAAAGACTGAAGAGAGCCTGTAACTACAGTTTAGGTACATTACAGGATACTGATTAAAAGAACAGGTTTTGACATCATGATCATGCCACTTACCTGTTATAAGATCTTGAGCAAATTATTGCTCAGAATGTCAATTTCCTCATCTGTAAAAGGGAAATTATATCTACTTCAAAGAAAATTTAAATGAGAAAATCCATAGGTAAGCACTTGGTAAATGCTTAAAGAAAGTTAGCTATCATAAGGATTAACACTAAACCCAATGACTAGGGACTTGCTAATCAGACACATGCATGAACTAACTACCTGCTGTACTTCACAGTTGATCTGTTTATATATATGCATATATATCTTTGCATTTCTACTGCTATCACCCTATTCCAAACTCTTATCTACTCATACCCAGTCCTCTCTACATCACCCATCTTTGTCCTCAAACATACTCTGACTAGTATTTCATTTCCACAACAAATGCCTGGTTCGTATAATAAAGAGCATGAGACTGCAAATCAGCAAATTTGTGTTTGGGTTTCTAGACCATGACTAAGACAAGAATACTAAACCTAAACTTTTTTTTATCTGTAAAGTGAGTTATAGATTAAATCATCTTTAATATCTTTTTTTGCTTTAAAAGTTTATACCACTCCTCTGATCAAAAATTACCTTTACGGTCTGGAGCTCAGTGGTTGGAGAGCTTGCCTGGCATGTGTTCAAACCCCAGCAGCACGTACACAACTGAGTGTCTGAGAAACAAAGGCCAGATGAAAAAACAAATAAAATTGATTCCTCTCTCCCTCTCTTAAAAAAAAAAAAATTGCCTTTAGCTTACAAAATAAAATTCCAAATTGGAGTAAGCATTAAAGCCTTCCATATTTGGTATAGTAGTTAAGAGCATGAATTATGAAGCCTGAAAGACTAAGGTATGAATCCTGATTCTATAATTTACTGGTTGCTTATCCTTGGACCATTTAATAAACTTCTTGAGTCTCAGTTTTTTCTTTTACAAAATAGGAATGATTATCTCACAGACTTGTTATAAGAATTAGATATTTAAGTGTTTAGTACATAGTAAATATTAAGTACATATACAACTTGTGTCTCTTCTAACCAATCTCCCATTACTACCTTCTAGTAATAGTTTTCAGACTGTTCTGGAGACCTAGAACTCTGCTTAAACCAAAACAATTATGTGGGTTCCTTTCCCCTCTTTTATATATTGGGATCCAATACTTTAAAAGTACTAGAAGAGGGGAGTGGAACAGTGGCTCAGTGGTATCACGCTTCCTGGCATATACGAGAACCTGGGTTCATACTCCAGCACCACATACACAGTTAAGTGTTCCAGCAACGAAAACTAAATAAAGTTGATTCACTCTGTCTCAGTCTCCCTCCTTCTTTTTTTTTTTTAAGAGAGAGGGACAATGACAGAGAGAGAGAGAAAGAGAGAGAGAATCAACTTAATTTAGTTTTTCATGTGGCTTTCCTTGCTCCCAGACTTCGTTGCGTATGTGGTGCTGGGGATTGAACTCGTGTACTTGCGCATGCCAGGCAAGCGCCGTAACCACTGAGCCACTCCAGCCCTCTTTCTTTAAAAAAAAAAAAAAAAAAAAAAAAAGAGAGAGAGAGGTTTCTCCTGTTTAAAATTATGAAATCCACTGTACAATGAGCATTCTCTGCTCCAACTAGCCATGCCTACTTTATCAATTCCAATTATTTTGTATGATATACATTAATACCTCCTGTCTTTGGTATACTTCGTCATCCTTCCTTAGGACTTCTCTGTGAAGACTTCTAATCATTTTTTGAGCACTAATAGGATTTACCGTTAAGACTTTCCCTGCTTTCTTCCTAAAATAAATATGCAACTTATTTAATGCATATTCTTTACATATACAACTTATTTAATTTCTTAACAGTGATTGCCTCTTCAAAATAGTCTACCTTAATAATGTCAAATTTACTTCTCCAACTGGTTTATTCTATCTTTTCTAGAAGAGGTACTAGTAGAATGATAAAACAGCTTTCTATTTTCATCTGTTATAATTTTCATTTGAATTTTTTTTTTTGAGACAGTGAATGAGAGAAAGAATCAATTTTATTTAGTTTTTCATGTGGCTTTTGTTGCTCTGAGACTTCATTGTGTATGTGGTTCTGGGGTTTGCACATGCCAGGAAAGCACCGTAACCACTGAGCTCCTGCCCCTTCATTTGAAATTTTTGTCTCTTCTGATTATTGCTATGAACTTAACACATATTTAACGTCTTTTTTTTTTTAAGGGAGAGAGGGACAGTGAGAGAGAGAATCAATTTTTTAAAAATTTATTTTTATTAGTGCATTATAGTTTTACATAATGTTGGGATTAGTTGTCACACATTCCTAAACGCACACAATTCAGCAATACAATTTGTTCAATATCCCCCCCCATCCCTCCACCTCCCTCCTCCTGCCCCCTGATCCCTTGCCATTCTTCTGGGTCCTATATAGTTCCAAATACAGTGACATAATTCTCTTTCTTTCTTTCTTCTTTTTTTTTTTTTTAAGAGAGAAGGACAGTGAGAGAGAGAGAGACAGAGAATCACTTTTTATTGAGTCCTTCACATGGTTTTCATTGCTCTGACACTTAGTTGTGTATGTGGGTGCTGGGGTTCGAACCTGCATACTTGCACGTGCCCAGCAAGTGCCGTAACCTCCGAGCCACCGCTCCAGCCCTGACATAATTCTTAAACCTATGAAGTACTCTTTTTTATATATATGGCTATATTATATACAGTGACATTTATAACTGCTTGGAATGTGCCTTGCTTTATCTTAGTTCCAACATTTCCCCTTTCCCTCCCTTCCTACCATCCCTTGTTATTCTTCAAAATATTTGACAATGGGATTAAACATTTACATTTTCGTACAGGCATGCAGCATAGCTTGTTCAAATATCTTATGAAGTTATCTTGCAACTATATCTAAAAAATATATTTTGCATTTTTGTTCTATGGATCTAAAACATGAGTTTGTCTACTTTACTACTGAGCCTGGGTTTAGGTCCAGCCTCCACAAATGAGTGATACTATTCTGCCCTTGACTCTCTGGGTTTGACTAACTTCACTCAGCATGATTTCTTCCAATGCCACCCATTTACTTTCACTAGATGCAATATCATTGTTTCTAATAGCTGAGTAGAACTCCAGAACTTTTGGATCCATTCATCCAGGGAAGGGCATCTGGGTTGGTTCCATAATTTAGCTATTGTAAACTGAGCTGCTATGAACATAGATATTGCTGTGCCGCTGTAATGTGCTGATTCTAACTCCTCTGGGAAAATACCCAGAAGAGAGATAGCTGGATCATATGGTGATCCAATCCTAATTTTTTGGGGACTCTCCACACTGCTTTCTAGAGCGGCTGGACCAGTCTGCAATTCCACCAACAGTGTGCTAGTGTTCCTATCTCCCTACAACCCCTCTAGCATTTGTTATTATTCATCTTCTTCATCTTTGCCAGTCTGACTGGAGTGAGGTGAAATCTTAAGGTAGTTTTGATTTGCATTTCTCTGATTGCTAGTGATTTCATTGGCTTGCTCAATGTCCTCTGTTGAGAAGTTTCTGTTTAGCTCTCTGGCCCATTTATTGATAGGATTGTTTGTGTTTTTGTTATTGAGTTTTTTGAGTTCTACATACATTTTGGATGTTAGTCCCCTGTCAGAGGGATCACAGGCCATGATTCTCTCTCATTCTGTAGGTTGTCTCTTGACTGTTTTGACTGTTTCCTTGGCTGTACAGAAACTTTTTAGTTTAATGGCATCCCACTCATTGATTTTAGACTGTAATTCTTTCATTTTAGGATCCTTGTTTAGGAAGGCATTACCAACTCCCATATGCTGAAGGGTTAGTCCTAATTTTTCTTCTACTAGATGTATGGTAGCTGGCTTAATTCCTAATTCCTTCATCCATTTAGAATTGATTTTTCTTCAGGGTGAGAGGTAAGGATCTAATTTCAATTTTCTGCAAATAGCTGTCCAGTTTGTCCAGCACCATCTGTTGAACAGACTTGTCTCTCCTCCATGTTATATTTTGACCCCCTTCGTCAAATATCAGATGTTTAAAGATTTGGGGCTGTGTCTCAGAGTCTTCTATTCTATTCCATTTGTCTTCATTCTTATTTTGATAACAGTACCATGCTGTTTTTAATACTTCAGCTCTATAGTATAGTTTTAGATCTGGTATTGCAAAATCACCTGTTTCATCTTTCTTGCTTAGTAATGTTTTGGCTATTCTGGGTTTCTTATTGTTCCAAATGAATTTGAGACTTGCTTTTTCTATATCTACAAAAAATGACATTGGAATCTTGATGGGGATTGCACTGAATCTGTACAGTGCTTTTGGCAGAATGGCCATTTTAATTATGTTAATTCTGCCTAACCAAGAGCAAGGAACACTTTTCCATCTTCTCAGGTCTTCTGCAATTTCTGTTTTCAGTGTTTGATAGAGGTCTTTTACTCAAGAGAATAAATTTTATTTAGCTTTTCATCTGGTTTTCATTGCTCTGACAGTTGTGCCCATGGTGCTGGGGTTCGAACCCGTGTCCTCATGCATGCCAGGCAAGCACTGTAACCACTGAGCAACTGCTTCGGCCCTATATTTAATGTCTTTTGATTTATCCTTTAAATATGATGATCTCTATGACAAAAAACAAGCATTTTTTTCTATCTTATCTCTTCCTCTAAAGTTCACCATTTCTTCCCTTCCTTCTGTCCCCAATCTTGACTTTCTGACTCCTAAACTAGACCTCTTATTGTAGTCTGCCATTTCTGATTTTATCTAGACTTCATATCTTTTGTTTACAGTAATTAAATTCCATTAAGAATGTTAAAGGCACTGTTGGGCCACTTGGAGGGGTGCAGCAGGACTGGCCATCAAAGATACAATGTCCCAGTTGAAGTTCAGAGCCAAGCAGCTCGAAAAGCTAGCCCAGAAGGCAGAGAAGGGCTCCAAGTCAGAGTGGGCAAAGCAAACAAGGTAACCGAAGGACTGAAAAAGGCTTTGAACACTATGAACCTGCAGAAGGTCTCTGCTGTGATGGACAGGTTCGAGCAAGTACAGAATATGGCTGTCCACTCTTGGGGAGAAAGAACAAGAAACACAAGAACAGGAACATTTGATGGAAGAAAAGAAAAAGAAAAAGCAGGAAGAAAGAAGGAGGAGGAAGGTGCTCAGAAAAAGGCTGCCGATCAAAACACCAAAGATCACAGTGGACTGACATTTCATTATGAAAATTCCCACTGGGGAAAGCAGCCCTCTTACAGAAGTGATGGCAACTGCAGCTGGGAAACAGTGATCATAGACAGGACTGACCAGAAGACATGGCCTTCCATCACAGGAACAGAGACTGAATCTGCCTCAGAATGTCCTACAGATACTGACTGCCTCCAACTGTGGCTCAGAGAATAGTAGCATGGCTACAAGGAGTGCCATGGGTAGCTTTATAGGACACACCAAGAAGACAAATGCAATAATGGCACCAACTATACACTCATCCAAAGCGTTTCTCATCAGAGTGCCCTTGGGGCAACAGTAGCCAACGGGAGCGGAGACACAGCTACCATGTGGGGCACAGCTGAGGTTCCAGCTCTGGCCTGGTTCACTGCTCTGTCAGTGGTAGGGATGGGAGAAGTCAGAATTGCTGGGGTGCTTCCAACTCCAGTGCCAGCATTAACCTTAACCTTAGTCCAAATGCCAACCCAGCTGCCTGGTCTGTACTTGGACATGAAGGAACTGTGGGCACATGCAACCCTTCCAGTATTTGTAGTCCAGTCAGTGCCATAGGTCAGAACATGGGCAGTCAGAATGGGAACCCAATGGCACTCTAAGTGCTTGGGGAAACTTGCTGACACAGGAGAGCACAAAACAACACACATCCATGTCTCAGAATGTGTCTTTCAGCCTACAACCTCAGAACCTTAAAACTGATGGACCAAATAACATTACCTGCATGAGCGCCTCACCAAACCCTATCAATGTAATGCAGACTAATGAACTGACTGACTAGGGCATGGCTGTGGCCCCATCTGTGAGGCCTTCTTGGTACTAATAGATCATTGGCTTCTCAAGGTGATGGGGGTAGGAGTGAACAGATAAGTAATTCTGTGTGGGGACTGTCCCCCAGTAACCCTGCCACAGTAAATAGCAGTTCCAGATTCAGTCAGGGGAATGGAGACACTGTGACTTCAGCATTAAGTTCTAAACAAAATGGACCAGCAGTGCTATGCAAAAGGGAGTGGAGGGAGCATCTGGAGCTTGGGGCCTCCCTCAGGTCCCAGGATACTCCCCTGGGGGAGGAGCAGTGGCAAGGGTAACATCCATTCAAAAGCCACCCCAGCCAATGCTCCTCTAATAATGTGAATGGGAAATGGAGAAAGCTTCCAAACCATCATACCAGCAGTGACATCTGCGGGAAAGGACCAGTGGGGTTGGATGGCCCCAGCTCTGCAGGCCAGACTTTTGCCTTGCAGCCTGGCAGTGAGCATGTGAACTCTTGGGCTAAAACTGCAATTTCTGGAACTTCACCAAGCGAAGGAAGTAGTGATGTGTCTGGCAATCACAATGGAGGAAGCACTGGTAGGAAAGGAGCAGGAGAGGGCCGGAGATGGAACAAAGAGGGTGATAGGCCAGGGGCATATCCAGTTGCCACAGAATGATCTTAACCCAAGAGTTCTGTCTAATACTGGATGAGGACAGATTCCTGTAAAGCAAAACACTAAAGAGTCCCTAAAGCCCAGTTTCCAACAGAACTGGGTAAACAAGCCCCAAGACAATAATGTTAGTAACTGGGGAGGAGCTGCTTCTGTTAAACAGACAGGGACAGGCTGGATCAGAGGGCCAATACCACCAGTCTAGCAGAAGGACAGTAGTGAGGCGACTGGCTGGGAAGAACCTTCTCCACAGTGCATCCAATCCAAAACGGAAATTGATGATGGTGCCTCAGCTTGGTGGGGGGTGGCAACCAACCACAAAAATAAAACTGTAAACATGCAGTATAGAAACAACCCAGTCATCTAGAGCAGTACCACCCCAACCCCCAAAAGCAACCCTGCACACCAGGGCAAGACACTGCCCCAGCACCAGGCCCACATGCAGGTGAATCAGTCGCCCTAACTTGGGCCAGGTATGAAAGGTTCTTTGTGCGGCATTATGCGTAAAGAAATAATTTATTGGGGCTGGAGCGGTGGCTCAGCGGTTTCGGCGCTTGCCTGGCAAGCACGAGGACCCGGGTTCAAACCCCAGCACCACGTACACAACTAAGTGTTGAGCAACTAAGGCCATGTGAAAAACTAAATAAAGTTGTTTCTCTCTTTCTCTGTCTCTCTCACTGTCCCTCTCTTTAAAAAAAAAAAAAAGAAAGAAAGAAATAATTTATTTTCATTATGTATACATAGTGGTTTTGTAGAAGATGACACTAAAGTCACCTCAGTGTCCTGTCTGGAAGTGTCATATCTAAACATCATCTACAGAGAATAAATGAGGCAGGGTCCTCTAGCAGCTTTCTATCCAAGGAGAGGAAAATACAGCCATTTCCTTTCTTGTTCAGATTACCAGAGAATATGAGAGATTGCATTTGTGTCATGCTGAACTCTTTACTTGCCAGGGTTCCTCATCAAGTTATCTAACTGTTGGATAGTACACATCGTTTATAAAAACAATTTTCAATTCTTTAAAAAAAAAAAGGGAATGTTAAAAGCACTATAGAACCTGTAGTTTACTAAATTTGATTGTGAACTACCAAAATTATGCTTGCCTTCAGCAGGGAATAGAAGCCATAATAGCTCAGTTACATACTCCTTGGGCTAGACAAACTCTGGGTTTAACTAAGCCTTTCTGACAATCCATATCTTACTTTGTGCTGACGGGACCTTCTTTTGCTGTCCTCCCCCAATCCACTTCTACTCTCAGTATCAGATCTTCCTGAGAAAGGGAAAGGCATAAAGGTAACACTGATTTTAAAGTCAACTTAAAGTGTGAATGGCAGCGACTCAGTAGCTATATGACATTTCCAAAGATGTCTCATTTTTTATAAAATAAGCAAATTAATACCTTTTTTTTTTTTAAGAGAGAGGGACAGTGAGAGAGAGAAAAAATTAATTTTACTTCAGTTTTTCATGTGGCTTTCATTGCTCCACACTTCCTTGTGTACATGGTGCTGGGGTTCAAACCCACGTCCTTGCGCCTGCCAGACAAGCACCATAACCACTGAGCCACGCTCCAGCCCCCAGTACCTATTTCATTAAATGGGACCATGAGAATCATCTAGACTCTAGATCAATTTTTAGCCCATAATATGTACTTTCCCCCCCTTTTTCCAAAAGCTACTATGAATATCAAGGGGAAAATAAGGTAAAAGACAACTTTGTTTTACACAAAGGCTCTATCCAGAAAAATGAATCTATATCACTATAATTATTAAAAGAGCTGGGTGTGGTGGTGCATGCCTGTAATCCTAGTGACTCAGCAGAATGAAATAGGAGAATCACAAATTCGAGGACAGCCTCAGCAACTTAGGGAGACCCTGTACAAAATAAAATAAAAAGGGCTAGGGATGTGGCTCAGTGGTTAAGTGCCTCTGGGTTCAATCCCCAGTACCCAAACAAACAAACAAACCATTTTTTACTCAAAGAATGATTTTTCTTTCTTAAGTTTGCAAAGCTGGGAAATATAGTTCAGTGGTAGAGTGTTTGCCTACCATGCATGGGGCCCTAGGTTCAGTCCCCAACACAGAAAGGGGAAAAAAAAAAAAGAGTTGCCAGCTGTTAAGCCTATAGTTCTAGCTGCTAGGCAGAAGAGGCTAAGGTAAAGGATCATTTGATCTCAGGAACTGGAGACCAGCCTAGACAACATCAAGACCCTGTCTCAACAACAATAAATAAAACAAATTTTAAAAATAAGTTAATAGGGGGTTAGAGCAGTGGCTCAGTGGTTGGAGCACTGGCCTGGCACATGCAAAGATCTGAGTTCAAACCTTAGCACCACACACATAACTAAGTGTTGGAGAAACAAATGCTAGATGAAAAAATAAATGGAACTGATTCTTTCTCTCTCTCTCTCACTCTGTCCCCACTCAGAAAGAAAGAAAGAAAGAAAGAAAGAAAGAAAGAAAGAAAGAAAGAAAGAAAGAGAAAGAAAGAAAACAGAAGTAGGGGCTGGGGATATCACTCAGTAGTGGAACACTTGCCGAACATGTGAGGCCCTGGGTTCAATACCCAGCACTGCAAAAAAAAAAAAAAAAGAAACAAACAAAAAAAAAAAACCAGAAAAGAAAACTTAAATAAATAAAAAATAAATAAAGCTAGGTGCTGTGGCATATGCCAGTTACTCCAGCTACTAGGGAGACTAAAGCAGGAGGATCCCAAGTTTGAGGCCAGACTGGGCAACTTTGAGAGTCCCTGCCTCCAAAAATAAAATAAAAAGGGTTGGGGATTTAGCTTAGTCTAGTAAAGCACTTGCCCTAGCATGTCTGAAGTCCCTGGGTTTGATTCCAGTACTACCAAAAAAAAAAAAAAAATAATAATAATAATAATAAATAAAAATTTTGAGGGAGAGGGGAAAGGCACGGGGAGGGGTGAGAGAGGGATTTAGGGAGATAATCAACAATGTAGCATACTCTTTACCCACCCCAAGAATCAAATAATACTTATGCAATCATTTAATTCTGGAAAATTCACAATCTAAACATTTATATCGCTTGTAGGGGCGAAACATGGAAGAATCAAGTGATTGGGGTGTGGGCAATATGGGGATAATTCTAGTTTAGGAACAAATGCATATCATATCATTACTTTATATGCATTATTTATTAATAAATTTATTAAAACATTAATAATATTTATTAATGAACTTTCATTTTAAACAAAAGTCAATGAAGTTTGTTTGTTTGTGTGGTGCTGGGCATAAAGGCCTCACACATGCTGGGTAAGTGCTCTACCACTGAGGCATATCCCCAGCCCCAAGTTAGCAAAGTTTTAGCAATCAACATTCCAATGTCAGGACAAAGTCTAAATTGTAACACTACATATTTCTATTTTATTGTACTGAATTCAAGTTTAATTTTCCTTCAGTAACAAAATGTAATATAAACTCTGTTGGGACTTGCCTCACCCTACTACTTTCACCATTTATTCCCTAGAAAATAACTAGAGAACTAGAGAAGGAATGCAGTATACATACATAAAATCAAAGAAACAGCCCCAACCCTACTTTGCTTATTGTTTCTACTCTAGTTCTTTTCCAAGACAATTTTATGTATAGTTTTGAACAGTAATACAAGTACATGACACCAAATTTACAGTAAAAAGCTATTCAGTTCCCCTTCACTGAATGCCTTTACAAAAGTTTTTCTTGGTATAGCCAAGTAAAAACAAATTAAAGGCACAACTCTGTATTCCCATAGAATGTACATTTTCAATATTTCACATTAGAATGTCTCAGTTTTAATACTCAAACTATTAAGAATGCTCTCTCAACATATTTCTCAATAAGTTAATGACTATAGATAAAAGTGCACCTACTTGCTTTGGACTACAACACCATACACCTGGTTTTATGGATCATTTACTAGAGTTGTGAGTGCAAAATTCCTCAGCATTTGTTTATTGGCACTACTGGGGATTCAACTCAGGAGCTCTCTACCACTAAGCAACATCTCCAGCCCTTTTTGAGACAGGGTCTCCCTAAATTGCCCAGGCTATCCTTGAAATTGTGATCCCCCTGACTCAGTCTCCTAAGTTGCTGGGATTATAAGTATGTACTACCACTCCTGGTTCAACCCATGATTTTAGACAGCAAAATTTTTGTGTTTGGGGGCTGGAGCGGTGGCTTTGTGGTTGCCAGCACTTGCCTGGCATGCACAAGTACACGAGTTCAGGCCCCAGCACCATGTACACAACTGGGTGTCTGGGGGATGAGGGTCACATGAACAACTAAATTTAAAAATTGCTTCTAGGGGTTGGATCAGTGGCTCAGTGGTTCCAGTGCTTGCCTAGCATACACAAGGACTTGAGTTCAAACCTAACACCACATACACAATGAAGTGTTGGAGCAATGAAAGTCACATGAAAAACTAAATAAAATTGGTTCTCTCTCGCTCTCTCAAAAAAATATTTTTTTGCTTCTCTCTTTCTCTGTCCTCTCTTTCTTAAAAAAATTTTTTTTGTGTGTGTGTTTAAAATGCTTAAAATTGGGGCTGGAGCAATGGCTCGGCACTTATGGTGCTTCTGGCATGCACTAGTATGAGGGTTCAAACCCTAGCACCTGGTACACAACTAAGTGTCAAAGCAACAAAAGCCACATGAAAAACTAAATAAAAATTGATTCTCTCTTGTTTCTTTCTCTCTGTCCCTCTCTTTAAAATAAAAAATAAAATGCTTAAAATTAATAATAACTAAGATGCATGAAAAGTCTGTCAATACATTCTGAATAAACTGGAACTTTGGAAAAGCTACTTCAGTACAAACAGAAGACTCATACATGCTATTGCACAGAAATTAACTGTGTATTAAAAACTGTATTAACTACTTGGTAATCATACAGAAATGTTTAAGTATCTTATATCCTGGACTAGGGAAGCAGCAGTGTAATGTAGAATGCTTGCCTAACATGAGTAAAGCCCTAGGTCCAATCCCCAGTACCACCAAATGGGGGGAGGGGTTCAGCTTAACAATTTTAAATTAATTTTTTAAATTTTATTTTTGAGAAAGGATCTTGCTATGTTGCCCAGGCTGGCCTCAAAGTACTGGGCTTGAGAAATTTTCTTGTCTCAACCTCCTGAATAGCAAGGACTACTGGCATTCACCACTACACTCAGCTTCATATCAGTCACAACAAGCTTTAAAATTTCATGAATAGACAGCTTTCTGTATTAAATTTTGGGGTTGACATATAGTTCATGTAAAGTAATGGGAATGGGCTGATGATGTGGCTCAATGGTATAGTATTTGCCTAGCATGCATAGGGCGGCCCTGGGTTTGATCACTAGCAATGTAAAAAAATATAAATACATAAATTCAGAAAATAATGGGAAATACATTCCTAAGTAGGACTTTGTATACAGAGAGTACATTTATATATCTATGATCATTTAAAGCATATGGTACTTTACCATAATACACATTGTTCTGTAGTTTGCTTTTTCTTTTTTTTATCTTAGCAATCATTCTATACATTACGTACTAAGTTAATTTTTTAAAAGTCATATG
Source organism: Aplodontia rufa (assembly GCA_004027875.1). NCBI lineage: Eukaryota > Metazoa > Chordata > Mammalia > Rodentia > Aplodontiidae > Aplodontia > Aplodontia rufa. The sequence goes on along the minus strand of PVKS010008307.1, from coordinate 28,850 downwards.
GTTTCCCTTTATATCATTTTAGTATTTTATTTCAAATCTAAAGTGTCATTAATCACAAAACACATTATTTTATGTACCACTAATAAATTAAAAAGCTGCCAATTGTAACTACATATCATTAACAAAACACATCTGATTTTATTTTATTAAAATATGGGAAAAGTCAGTATCAATGAAATAAGTAGTTTCTAATCTTTTATTTTTACAATCAGTAATATACTGAATAACCTTAATCATACATTATTTTGTGCATCTCAAGAATACATTCAGGATAGAGAGTTATAAATAGAATTACCAGATGCAAGCAGGCACTCTACTGCTGAACCACTGCTACAGCCCAAGGATACTTGCATTTTAACCTTTTTTTTTTTCCTGCATGTTAATCTTTAAGCCATCCAAACTGTTCTCAGTAGTGGTTTTGCCAATTTATAGTCTCAAGGTTATGATGCAAGTAGCTGCTGATCTATAATCATTATGTAATGATTAGGTTAGTTTTTAGCCTTTTCAAGTCCAAGTGAAAAATGCTGTCTCATAGTTTAATAAGCACGAGTCTTATTAAGAAAAGGGTTGAGGATACTTTTGTAAGTTTAAAGATCAACTGTACTTCTTTTCTCTGTATTACTTTTTCTTTTTAAGAGAAGAAAAAAGAAAGAGAGAATTTTTTTTATTTTTTCATCTGGCCTTTGTTTCTCTAACACTTAGTTGTATATGTGACACTGGGATTTGAACCCAGGTCCTTGTGCAGGCCAGGCAAGGGCTTCAACTGCTGAGCCATTGCTCCAGGGCCCTGTATTACTTTTCTACATACAGTGCTCTTAGCTCCCCTTTACTATTTAGGTAATAATTATTTTCATAATAAATATAATATAGGAAATCTGTCCTATGGCTACACTGAAATATGACAGATATTTCCCTCAGTCTGTTTTTAGACTTTATATATGATTATTTATGATGAAATATAGCCAAATGTATTTTTTGTACTTTTTTTTTTTTTTTTTTTTGGTACTGGGGATTGAGCCCAGGAACTCTTAACCACTCAGCCACATCCCCAGCCCCTTTTACTCTTTATTTTGAGACAAGGTCCCACTAAGTTGCTAAAGCTGGCCTTGAATTTGTGATCCTCCTGTCTTCCAAGTATCTGGGATTACAGGCATGCGCCACTGCAACTGGCTTTGTATCTTTTTTATTTTTTTAAATGACTATGTTTTGGGTTAAATTTAGAAAAGCTTTCCTTATTCAAATGTTATCTTAAACATAGTATTTCCCAGCGGCTGGGCTAGTAGCTCAGTGGTAACACATTTGCCAGTGCATGTGAGGCACTGGTTTCAATCCTCAGTACTGCATAAAAATAAATAAATAATAAAATAGTGGTATTGTCTATCTACAACTAAAAAAAATTGTTTAAAAATCAAAAGCAGAGAGGCTGGAGTGGTGGCTCAGCAGTTTCGGTGCTTGCCTGGCAAGCCCAAGGACACGGGTTCAAACCCCAGCACCACATATACAACTAAGTGTTGGAGCAACTAAGGCCATGTGAAAAATATATACTATAATAAAGTCGTTTTTCTCTTTCTCTCTCTCTCTCACTGTCCCTCTCTCTTTTAAAAAAAAAATCAAAAGCAGAAATGTTAAATAATAACAATTATTCTCCCATTGTTTATATTAATAATTTTATGACTTACTTTTTTACATATAAATCTTTTCTGCTTCTGGGACTGGGGATGTAGATCAGTGGTACATCACTTGCCTAGCACACACAAGATCCTGGGTTCAAACCCCAGTACTGCACTAACCAACTTTTATTCATCTGAAATCTATTTTGTGGTAAGTATAACAATGAGAATCTGATTTTTCCCCCAAGCTGTTATCCAGTTGTCCCAATAGCAATGTTGAGTAATTGAGGGTTTTTGTTTTTTTTTGGGTTTTTGTTTTTTGGTTTTTTTTTTTTAAAGAGAGAGGGATAGTGAGAGAGAAATGAAAGAGAGAGAGAACCAATTTTATTTGGTTTTTCATGTGGCCTTTGTTGTTCTGATACTTTGTTGTGTATGTCGTACTGGGTTTGAACTCATCATGTCCTTGAACATGCCTGGCAAGTGCCAGAACCACTGGGCCATCGCTCCAGCCCCTAAATGAGGGTTTTTTAAAGATGTAAATCAGATTCAGAAGCAGATATGACTAGTGAGCTCAGAATCAGCATGACAAACAACAAAATTAGGGATTTAGGAGCCCTAACACATATACATTAAAAGCACAGATCCTGTAGTCCAATATCTAACACATATAATACATATTAACTATTACTATTGTTAAGTTTGGGAAATAGAAACTAGTAAAACACAAGTACCCCTATCTATGATGTTTATGACATTTAGTTTTGATTAAGATCTAAAAATGAATTATCTCTAATTCACTTAAAATATCTAAATATCACAGGGCACAGTGGCACATACCTATATCCCAGCTACTCAGGAAGCTGAAGCAGGAAGAATGCAAGTTCATGGCCAGCCTAGACAACTCAGTGAAATATCATCTCAAAAGAAATGAAAAGGGTTACGGACATAGCTTAGTGGAAAAGCGTATAAATAGCATGACAAAGGCCTAGGTTTCAATACCAAATACTAGGTGGAAAAAAAAAATTCAAATCTAAATATGCACTATACAATAGAGGTGATAACAGTAGGCATTTACATAGCATCTTATAGTTTTTATAACGTGATTTCACTTACATTAATTTACTGATTCATCCTCATAACCATGACTGAGAAAAGATAGGCAGAGATTTTACAGATCTAATACACTGATGATAGTTTTTCCCTTTGCTTAAAAGAAATGGCAATCCAGGGGCTGGAGCAGTGGCTCAGGGGTTACGGCGCTTGCCTTGCATGCGCAAGTACTGGAGTTCAAACCCCAACACCATGTACACAACAAAGTGTTAGAGGAATGAAATTCACATGAAAAACTAAATTTAAAAATTGCTTCTCCTTTCTCTCACTGTCCCTCTCTCTCTTTAAAAAAAAAAAAAAAGGAAACAAAAAAAGAAAGAAAGAAATGGCAAACCAGCACCAAACTCAAACCCAGCTCTTATGTTTCTACATGTTGTTACCTTATTGCCTTCACACCTTGCATCAACTATTTTTGCACAAAATAAATAAGAATCCTTACTCTCAAGGAGCTTGTCCATCAAATATTCAGGCTGATCACATGCTCAATCATGAAGTGAGTACACTGAAGTATAAAACCTGGTCACTGACCTGAAGAAACCTTCAAAGGCCTACACAAATTAACAAGGAAAGTCTTGGGGGACTAGAAAATAAACATAAAGGGCAGGAACCCTGTCGTATCTACTTTGTCTAAGACTCATGCTACTTACAGACAGCACAACTAGAATATTTTATTAGTTCAGTAAACATTTATTGATTGCCTAAATATATTGACTAAACCTTCTACAAATGCTAAATATGAAAATAATATTAAACGATATTCATTTTTACCAAGAGCTGAACTTTTATGACCAAAGGATCAACCGAATCATCAAACTGCTCTTAGCAACATAACAAAGCAAGTTCAAGTACCATTTTTGGGCTACACCTATAGACTAAACTTATTTCATAGCAAAATAAAGATTTTGAGCTATACTCCATTACATTTCAAAGCTACCAAAAGGTTTAAAATAATTTCCATAACTAAATCCAATTCAACTGGTACAAAATACAATTATCATTATCTATCACTTCATTCCAAATCAAACACATCCTTCTGGCTCTACAATAAGCAATTACCCATAATATTTCTCATCAACAGGGCTTTGTGCATCTTCCTTCAGAAGATACCTTGTTAACATATTTTTTTCTGCATGACTTTTACTTTTTAATACCAACAATCATTTACTTGACATACAATAATAAGTTCTTTAAAAAAAACTTTTCAAATATTTTAATAAACACAAAGGGAGAACAAAAGGTAATTAAATATGAAAATTCAAGTACAAAATAAACTCAGTGCAATTTTATATCCTGACACAGAAAACGTCATTCCAGAATTAACATGCCTTATTCACACTCCATCCAGTGACAATATATCTACTCTGGAGCTCCAAGGACTAACCCTATAAAAACTCTTGCATAAATCAAAATGATTTTTAAACTTTTGACAAAAATGCCTCAATAACAGGTTTAAATTTTAGTGGATGGTAGAGTTTTGTTTTTGTTTTTAGAGAGAAGGTGAGAGGGTGAGAGAGAGAGAGAGAGGGAAAGAGGGAGGGAGGGAGGGAGGGGCAGGCAGAGAGAATCAATTTTTATTGAGTTTTTCACATGGCTTTAGTACTCTGACACTTAGTTGTGTGCATGGGTGCTGGGATTTTAACTTGTGTACTCGCACATGCCAGGCAAGCGCTATAACCGCCAAACCACCCCTCCAGCCCCAACATGTTAGAGTTTTAAATAAAGGATTGATAGTTGATAATAAACTAGTAGAAATAAAGAACTTACAAAGCAGGTTGGGGATGTTGCTCAGTGGTAGAGTGCTTTCCTGGTATGTGTGAGGCCCTAGATTCAACCTCAGCACAAGCACACATATATACACACACACACAAACTTACAAAGTGTGAGCCTAGAAATTATATGCAGCCATTTATAAAGCATCAAGGAAGCATTATCATTTTCACTACAGTAACAGGGCTTTCTTCAGCTTTATAGTAAAGGTTTGGAACAGTGGGACAAAAATTGTCATAAATTACCTAAGTATGCCATAAAAGTGGTTATATTCTAGATTAAATCATGTATGAATTACAGAAGCAGCTATGTGAGAAACCAGCGTAAGACCTGATGCGGTTACATCTGACACTGGGAAGTAAAAAGTTATTTACAAAGCGAACTCCGCCCCTAATATTGGGAAAAGAATGAGTCCATTATTTCTGAAGGATAAAGACACTGTACTAATCATTTAAAACAGTCTTCACACCACAGTGTGAATATACCTAACACTATTGATCTAAATACTTAAGGGATGGAGGGGTGTGGTGTAGCTCAATGGTAGAGCAAGTATTCAGCATGAGCAAGACCCTGAGGTTCAGTCCCCAGACAAAAAAAAAAGAAAAATGGGTATTGTGGTAAATTTTATGTATTTTTAACACAATTTAAAAAGGGAAAAATTTTTTCAAAAAGGCTTCAAAATACAAAGATTTCATATATATATATATATATAATTTCATTATATATATATATATTCTCACAGAGAGGAGAGAGTAAAAGAATCAATTTTTTTTTTCATCTGGCCTTTGTTTCTCAGACACTTAGGTTATGTATGTAGAGCCGGGGTTGAAACCTAGGTCCTTGTGCATGCCAGTCAAGTGCTCCAGCCCCCCGCATTTACTTTTTTTTTTTTTTTTTTTTAAAGAGAGAGGGACATTGAGAGAGAGAAACAATTTTTATTTAGTTTTTCATGTGGCCATCGTTGCTGCAAGACTTCATTGTGTATGTGGTGCTGGGGTTTGAACTCACATACTTGCGCTTTGTGCCTTAACTGCCAAGCCACCGCTCCAGCCCCACTCCTTTACATTTTTAAATGAACAGATTTATGAGTTATTGAGTGCTTACTACACACTCATTACTAAGCGGTACTTACTATATGCCCATTACTAAGACAGAAACTATGGACAAAAAGCCTAATTTCTCTTTTCAAGGAGTTCAAAGTTAAAAGAAAACCAAAATTCGAAAAGAGTTCTTAACTAATAATGATATTTCGATCATCCATAGTTGAGTATCCATTTACCCACCTATCTACCTTCCTTCCTTTCTTCTGTCTGTTTTTTCAGTTCTGGGGATTGAACCCAAGAGGGCTTTACCACTGAACTACATTCCCAGTTCGTTTTTAATTTTGAGATAGGGTCTTAGTAAATTGCAGAGGCTAGCCTAGAACTTGCGATCTTTCTGCCTTGGCATTCATTCCAAGTTGCTGGGATTAGAGGCACTGCCTACCACACCCTGCTACCTATTTTTTCTTAAAGATACACATACAAATAATTCACATATACATACAAACTATCCCACCTCCAGGCTCTAGCTGCACTTTAATCCAATATTGCCTGGAGTCCTATTTATAGGACACCTATAAAAAACTTTGTTGCTTAAGGGTTTTGTTTTTTTTCTTTTGCCTTTTTTTTTTTTTTTTTAAAGAGAGAGGGACAGCAAGTGAGAGAGAGAGAATCAGTTTTATTTAGTTTTTTATGTGGCTTTTGTTGCTTCGACAATTTGTTGTGGTGCTGGGGGATGAACCAGTGTCCTCACACATGCTAGGCAAGCGCTGTAACTGCTGAGCCCTTAATTTAAGTTTTTATAGGTGTCCTATATATAGGACATCAGGACACAATGGGCAAAAGTCTCTGATTCTCAACATGAAAAATTCTGGGATTCAAACAAATCTGCTGACACCTATGAAATATCCCCACTTGCGTGCCTGAAGAAAGATAATAGCAATCAAGAAATCTCCTGGGCACCCACAATTAGGAAGAGATGTTTCAAATTGGAAGGAAAGATCAAATCCATTCTTCTGACCATCTAAGCAATCACCTCCATGTAGTGGAATCCAACACTTACAACTATGAAAATGACTTGGGTTAAGTCTGTCAAAAGGCCATCTCTATTTCAGTCCTGATTACCCTACTTCTCTTTTGAACTCTTATAATAAAAGTTGTGGCCGGGGCTGGAGCGGTGGCTTGGCAGTTACAGCATTTGCCTAGCATGCACGAGTACGCGAGTTCGAACTCCAGCACCACATTACACAACAAAGTTTCTGAGGAATGAAGGTCACATGAAAAACTATATAAAAATTGCTTCTCTCTCTCTCTTGCTGTCCCCTCTTTCTTTTAAAAAAAAAAAATCTGTGGCCTATGCCATATGAATTCACATTCATAGAGTATTCTTTGTATAGTCTGCAAAGAGTTCTATGCCAGGGATGGAGCAGTAACTTGGTGGTTACAGCGCTTGCCTTGCATGAGCAAAGGACCCGGATTTTGTCCCCAGCACCTGTACACAACGAAGTGTTGGAGCAACGCCACATGAAAAACTAAATAAAATTCATTCTCTCTTTCTCTCTCTCTCTCTCTCACTCCCTCTGGGGGAAAAAAAGAATAAGTCTATGCCACTTGGAAAACAAGTTTAATGGTTATCAAATCTTTCTTCCCACAAGAAAAGATTAATGCTTGGGAATCATTAATAAAATACATTAATCAAAATACATCTGCTGAGCATCTCCTAAGTGTCACCACTGAAAATAATTTATAGAAGTAAAATTTTAACAGCAAAGATTTTTAATGACTGAAACATCCTATTTCATTCCATCCTCTTGCTCCTCTTAAACATGCTTGAACAGTAAGACTTCTGCAATCAAACTATGAAAATCCATTTCCAAAATTCAACTAGTTAAGTCAACATATCAGCACACTCAACTCCAAACATTCCTTTATACAACAAGGCCCTTCATAATCATATGCAGAAGCATAATGATTCCCCCCATTTCTGAGGTAGCATCCTCATTACATCTGCATCAGACAGTATCTCTTGAATCTGAGAGAACTAGAAAGTAAATGCAGGTAGCTGGTTTTTCCAATTAGCAACTCAAAAGCAGAAATATTAATATAGTTAAGAGGAAAAATAAATGCAATAGAAACTTTAATCCAAACATTTTTCAGAACCTGATCTGAACCTGAGAAGTGGTCTCTCTGCTCAGAAAGCCTTCCACTTTCACTTTATTTCATGTAGGTTAATTTTTCTCTTCACTACTACATTACATTGATTTTGATCACAGAGCAAAAGAGCCAGAGTAATCAGCTTCAGGGAGTCTTGGGAAGGACAAAAGTTGAAACTCTGCTACTGAATTATTCTATTTATAAAACTGAAGCCAGAATACACCATCACCAAAAGGCATAACTCTGAAACTATATATATATACTCCTTTTACTCCACCAACCCATCACCTCTATTTAAAAAAAAAAAAATCAAACTGGTTGAGCCACAAAGAATATGTTTGACTTGCAAGTTTTAATGACACAGCAGCTAACTCCTACAAATTATTGGCACATGTGGAGGCTATACAACAACTTACAATATAATATAGGAAAAATAGTCTATTCTAGGGGAAAAGTGGGAAGAAAACCCCAAACACGTTTTTTTTCTTAGAAAGACAACAAATATATTCAGGTACAAGATTTGCATCAGAAACATTGTTTTCTTTCTTTCTTTTTTTGGTAAATTTAAAAAACTTACCCTGAAGAGATTTTCCCAATCCCTGGCCCAGCTTCCACCCATGTTTCTGGAGTAAGCGGTGTCCAATATTATCCTGACAGATAGAACAGAGAGACAAACCAAAAATATTCCAATAATATATTCTTCCCTTCCTAGTGACATTTAAACAGGTGATGAGCAAGAGATAATTCTACATATATGCATGCAAAAAAGGTGCTAATAACAGGATAAATGTGCCCAATAAAATGGACATTAATGTAAATGCTGACTAGTATTTTTAAATGGGAAGAACATATTGGATAAGGGTCCTTTTGGATGGTGTGCAGGACAACTTTTGTACATAACACTTAAAAAAGAGAAGGGAAAAAGGGGAAGAATACATTTATGAAGTTTAAAACTAACATTAAAAAGCATAAAATCAAAGTACTTAAACAATCATATCCACCACCTAGACAGCACAACTTTAAGATTTTTCTTGGAAAAAAAAAATCTACATTGTGTTTAGTAATTTTGTTTATGTGTCAGGCTTTCATGAAACAAAGTAAGCTGTAAGTGTCAGACTACCCCACCACTAGGAATGAAAAAACAATCAGCAAAATCCAGGCTAGACTTGATTGGTGTTTTAATATATATAATATAAAATATAAATATTTAACTAGCATGCAGCCAATATTAAACTGAAAAAACAGTGAGGTTAGTAAAACAAGAAATTAAATTGATTAAACAAAAATAAAATGAGCTCAAGCACAGACTGAGTGATGCATTTCAACATGTAGTCTAACAAAAATGCTAAGATGTTAGAATGAAACAGGCCTAGCAATAAGTTAACAATAAAGAACCATTAGTGCATGTAGGGGGAAAAAAATCAACATACATAATGTCTCATCTTCCTAGGAGAAATCAGAAAAGGTATTTCAATGTAAATTGTATGAAAAGATTCCAGAAACAACAATTAAGTGTCAGCGTTTGCCTAAAGGATCAAGATACCAGAAACTTCTACAGCCCTCTGTCCAATTTTCTGCTTTTTACAGTTATTGTAACATACTCAGATAAAGCTAAAACAACCACTAACTGTACCAGAAAAGATGACGCTACTCATCCAAAAACAACAACAACAACAAAACACTTTTAAAATTATAAACCTAGGGCTAGGGATGGATGTAGTTGGTGGTAGAACACTTGGCCTAGCACACACGCATGAGGCCCTGTGCTCACTCCCCAGTATTACATGTATGTATGTATGTAGGTATATGTGTGTCTCATGTATACAGATATGTATACATGAAGTGTTCAATGTGCATTTAAGAAAATTTATGGCATTAATTTATTTGGAGATAATATCATATTACATGAAATCTATTTACAAATCTAACAAAATTACAAATCTCTCATTAAAACCAAACATCGCATATTAAACTATTTCTTTACCAGTTCCATATTTAGTGATAAAATGCCTTTTGGAGTCACAGAGGAAAGAAAAACATCATTTGGACATTACCTTCTCTGATGGGAAGTTAGAAGATTAAGTCTCCCGAATGCTCTATTTGTTTTGGTTTTGGGGAGAGTTTTGTTGTTAAAGGAATAATTTCCTTATACAATTTCATGATAACATGAAAACTATAAACTGAGTTGAATAGCTGATTATTTCACTGATGGAGGAGGAAAATCAGAATACTCTTTTAAAAACAAAAAGTGAAGACAAACTATAATGAAAAACTTATTCTTATATACATATACACATATACATACATATAAAATAATTATAGTGCACAAAAGGGCACTAAAAGTTATTTTTGCTAAGAATTTAAAGAATTAGAAAACACTACGGTATATGTGATCCCAAGAGATGACTTTCACATTAAACATCACAAAAACTTAACATTGCTTTCCTTCTTCCCTGTATTGCCAGGAAAACCACCCCCTAAACTAGTACTAAGTATGTCTAACTATTTATAAATAACTTTATTGTTAAAAAATAATTAAGCAGTGAGAATAGAGCTCAGTGGTAATGTTTGCCTAGCATGTACTAGGTCAATCCTTAGCACCATGAAAAAATAAATAAAAATCTCAGTAATATTAGCAGAAAATGGTAAGGTAAAGAGGCCTTTATCCTTTTACCATGGAAACAAACTTACCTGTATATAAAATCTTTATTTCATATCATAATTTCTACAACTGAAAACTCTAGAAAGGACAAGGATAGCAGAATGACTCTAAAATTGTGTCAATGACTAAATTATTATCTATTACTAGGCAAACGCTATAACTATACTTGACACTAAGACTTGGGTATTAAACAATGCTGACAAAAATTGTTGCCCCCCCCCCAATTTGTTGTTTTGTTGTTGTTTTGTTTTTAAGAAAAAAATTTTGGCTAAGTGGAGATGAGACATTATGCTGACTGTGTTATATTATGAATGCACTGAAATAAACAGACAGATGAAGCAGTATGCTATTTCCAAAAGCAGTGCAAGTGGAGTGAAAGCATTTCCATACGAACCTGGCTTTAAAACTGGGCTGTCAAAAGAACAGTTAAATGTAACACAAAGTAAGAAACTGTCCAATCACTAATGGTCGTTTTATTTTTATTTTTTTGTCTTTGTTTTCAATTCACTGCTTGCAAGTAATGTATTTATTAAAGAAGAGTGAAAGCATAAGTAAATTCACGAGTCAAGACCAGCTGAGAGATTCAAGAGCAGCATGTTGTGACTGACAACAGTGAAAGGAAAAGCAATGTTAAAGGGAGAGGGAGAAAAAAGAAAAATTTAAGGTTATACACATTAGCACCACTTTTACAAAACCACTCAAGAGGATGGCTGTCACCTTCTCAGGAAAAAAACTACGGATACAAAATGACAGTGGCATTTTTATTCTAAAACTTAGGTTAAAACTATTTTTTTAGAAAAAATTAAATGTACTTTCCCAAGTATGAATAAGAAATGAAATGTTGGGGGCTATATCAAAATATTTAACTTGCCACTCTACGTCCTTCTGATTAAAACAAAGGCAAGAAAAATGACAGACACATCTCCTAGAACCTCCTCTTCTCGCCAACCTCCTAGAGTAAATGAATGACTAATACAGAAAAGCTGGACATTTCCCATCATTTCCAACTACCTGCTTTTTCGGGGGTGGGGGGGTGGGGGGAGTTGTTCTGTGACTCTCTACAATGGGCTAGTATTCATCATGGTTCCGTACTTAAAAAAAGAAAAGATGTGGAGTGGTGGCTCAGGGGTTGGAGCACTTGCCTGGCATGTGCAAGGACCCCAGCCCACATACACAACTAAGTGTTGGAGAAACAAAGGCCAGATGAAAAAATAAATAAAACTTATTGATTCTCTCTCAAAAAAAAAAAAAAAAGAAAGAAAGAAAAATAAAATAAAAGAAGAGAAAACACTTCTATAAACATTTGTCAAGACCCCATGGGAGCCAGGCATAGTGATACATGCCTGCACTCTCAGCTGCCCAGGGAAGCTGAGGCAGGAAGATTGGAAGTTCAAAGCCAGCCTCAGCAAATTAGAAAGGCCCTAAACACCTTACTGAGCCCTGTCTCGAAGAATAAAAAGGGAAGGTGATGTGACACAGTGGTTAAGCACCCCTGGGTTCATTCTCTAGTATCAAAAAACAAAACACAACAATGGGCTTGGAGCTGGAGAGCGGTAGAGCTATTGCCTGGCACGTGTGAGGACTCAGGTTTGAATTTCAGCACCATATACTCAACTCTCTGTCTCTCTCTTTTTTTTTTTTTTTTTTTTGAGAGAGAGAGAGAATCAATTTTATTTTTCATTTGGCTTTGCTGCTCCAACACTTCATTGTGTACTTGGTGCTGGGGTTTGAACCCGCACCCCTGTGCATGCCAGGCAAGTGCTGTTACAGCCCCCAATTTTTATTTTTCTAACAAAATACATAATTTGGGGTTTAATCATAAATATCATAGAAACAAAAATAAAATTTTCTTCTTTTTTAAAAGTCTGGTTTACAGATAAACAAAGATATGTGGTAGTAGTAAGCTGTTTATAATTTAAATGTACATTTAAGAATAGTAAGGAAACTCTAAATTTAAGATAACTAATAGGGGGCTGGCGCTGTAGCTCAGTGGTTACAATTCTTGCCCCGCATGTTCGAGGACATGGGTTCAAACCCCAGCACCAAGTACACAATGAAGTATCAGAGCAATGAAAGCCACATGAAGAATGAATAAAACTGATTCTGGCTTTCTCACTGTTCCTCTCTTTAAAAAAACAAACAAACAACAACAACAAAAAAAAAAACTACCAATATGCTGAAACAATATCAGCAATTTAAAAAACTTGCCAGGCATGATAGTACATGCCTATCCCGGGTACTCTAAAGGCTTATGGAAAGGATGGCAAATTTAGAGGCCAGCCTGGGCAACTTAGCAAAACACTGTCTCAAAATAAAATTTAAAAAAGGTGGGAGATATAGCTCAACAGTAGAGCATTTACCTAGCATTCCTGAGGTCCTAGGTTTGATTTCCAATAGTAGAGGTGAAGAGACAGTATTCATTAACTGTTTCAGTCATTCCTCAACATTTTTATTTATTAATTATGAAGCAGGAAACTTTCCCAGGAAGTTCTTTCTGCTCAATGTAGTTGTATACCATCATCATGGTAAAAAGGACCATTTTGGCAAAAGTACCAACATATATGACAGGAGCCTGACAAATCAAAGATAAAATTTTACTTTATTGAATGATGCAGACTCCAGATTTTTATGAGGAAGGAAACAGAAAGTTCTACTACAGGTATGTCAGAGATTAGATGCATTCCACACTGAATTTCCTTTTAGTTGACAGCCACATTCAATTTACACACTTAGTGCATTTATTTTCAATATAGTGACAAAAATGTTAAGTCTCTTGAGTGGATTGTAAGCTTTGCTGATTGTGTATCAAAGACTATGTAAGCAAGAACCAAATGCTACTAGGTGAACCCATGCAAACAACAGGTTGTAAAAATTCCCAAAACAAAAAAATCTATAGCTCACTACAGATGACACAATGAAGACTAGAGAGAAAAGCCATATAGTAATGCTACACCATTCAGCTCCAAGAAGCACATTTATAGTGCAGTCCACATATGAACACTGCTAAATATAAAATCAGCAGTCTTATATTATAGAGTTACAGTTTGGAACTAGTGGAGTCCACAGATCTAAACAGATAATGCAACATGACAAAAATCCAACTATACATATACTTCTAAATCCCTAGACAAGCAAACTAAACATCAGCAACTAGAATTTGAAGTTACACTAATTTTTTAAATCTACTCAAATCAACCTGACAACTATTAAGCCAGAATTTATTCAGACAGGCAGAACAAAACCAACTAATGTTCATCCACCTGCAACAATGACAGCATATTTTAAGTCTATGATACAGGTATTTTGCCACCTGTATAACTTAATATCATTCCCCCATCTGAATTCTCACCTTCAAATTATGAAAAAGGTCATAAGGACCATATATCCTAAATCTTACCAACCAATTCTTATAGCTATGATGGAATCCTATATTGAGCTATGGCTTTAGGTAAAGTTTTGTTCCTAAATATTTTATCTTTAAGTTTGTGGAGGTCATAATTACAATGGCTGGGACCTAAAAGTCAAAAAGCAACAATGACTTTAAAATTCAAGTTCAAAAAAAAAAGATTATGTAATAAGGATAAAAAGTTAGTACTTTGCACTTTTTCACTTCAATTCAGATAATCAAGTTGTCTAGCATTTCTTTCATAGTTTTAGAAAAGTGTTTCACTCTTGACCAGAAATGTCATCAAAGGATATTTGGTTGACTGAAATAAAAATTTAAAAAAAGAAAGAAAACTTTACAGTAAATATTAAATACTAAACAAAAGTTGGATTTTGATGTGTTTTCAACATGTGCCTATTGAAACCAAAATATCTTTATCATCTCACTAAGAAATCTAAACTTCCGAAGTTCACTAAAAATATAATGCATTATTACATCTTTGAATCTCATTTCCCATCTTGCTAGTTTGCATCAAATTTACCCTATTACAAAACAAAAAGACCTTAATCCTATACTCACAATAACCCTTCACACGGGCATATTCTTGGCACAAACCTGTGCAGAGACTTCCACGGTTACCAGCTGCTGCAGATTACCTTTGTTAAAAAAAAAAAATGACTAGACCTTTAGCTCCTGCAATGATCTGTAGACTCCCAAAGCTGCATATTTCCAGCCACTTTTGAGTTGCATGCTGTAGCAAAACAGTCAGCACCTCTCAATAGATATTGCTGCAGAGAAAGATTTTAATTCAGCAGAGTCTCTTTCTGTGTTAGAAGCAATGACATTTCCCCTTAAGAACAAAATAGCTCAATATAGCCAGCCAGCCATATAACTTAATACGTACTTATTATTTGATAGACATTCTTTAGGTAATAGGGGACTTTTTTCTTTGGGGGAGGGAAAACTATCTACTTTGATGCCAATCACAGGAGGTTCTTTTGAAACTTAATTTTATTCCCAAATGATAGTAGAAATAAAATCCCTCTCCTTATCTTGTGAATCCTATTGCCACCTAACACAATATAGGCTATAAGGCTATTACTATTACTTAACCTACCACAACATTAAATAATGCATATATTTATGTGTTTTCAGAAGTAAATTTTCTTTATAAGCATATTTATTAATATAATATATATCTTTGAACATACATTTACTAAAAAATTAAATATCCAGTCTGAGTACTATACTATTTGCTACTTTAAATGAGAAGATAACACTATTTAATAAGTGACGTATTAAGATTATTCAACAATGATTACTCAGACTGTCTTCTGACAGTGTTCTAAGACATATGCTAGAAAAAAAGTCCTGGATATTGTGAGGCAAAATAGCATTAGCCTTATGTGCCACAGAAATAAGTTTTCGAAAAATCTTACAATGTGGCCCTAAAAGAAAGCTTTTATTAAAAACCATTAAATATCATTTATTGCTTTTTAAAAATTTTTGTTGAGTATAATAATAATGAATGCTAGGCTGCAGATTCAGCCTAGGATTTAAATATAAATTTCCTGCTACTGCCAAGTCAGAATACATAGAATTAGAGTTTATACAAGAATATTAACCAACCATACATCTTGTAGAATATGGTAGTAGGGGGCCTTTTCTGCTGATAGTTTGTTCTTGAACTGTGACTCAAAGAAACACAATTAAATCAAATTGGAAAAATTATTTTTCAAGTACAAGATATTGACCATGCCTATTGATTTCATTATAAAATTCTGAATCATGATAAGCCCCAAAATGATCCTGAACAAGGCACAAACTTCACTGAGCTTTAACTCAGCAAAATGGGCTTGGCATTTTATCCTTATGTCAAAACACAAGACTGGACTTTCAGCACATCAGATGTGACTTCTCCCTCTGCAGCATTATCACATGCGTCATCAATTACTGCCATGCCTAAGTCTAGCATCATGCCAGCACATTAAGACAGAAGGTACTATACGCAGTGTTCACTGGACCAGAAGGACAGAAATAAGAAGGGGAGGTGGGGGAGAAAGAAACCCTAGAGAAGAAATTAAAAAAGGCAGACCGTGCAATACAAACCAGATCATGGCTGCTTAGCTAATATGGGCCAACTGCTGTGGAAGAAAAATGTCGAACACCCCAAGTTGTGTAAATTTCTGTAAACATCTAAACACACACACAAACACACACAACACCAACCTAATTAGGAACATAAATATATGTTGATCCTTTACTATGTTACAATTTTGAAAAAACTAAAATTGAAAGTATCTGTACTCTCTAAATTGTCTTATTTTCTCAAAGGAAAAGAAGTGTTTCTTAAGAAGAGGGTTTGCCATGATTGCTATAAAGATTAAGATTCCCTCTTTGATGCTTTTCCCCATTCAAGTTTTACCAATGACTCAATGAATTCCTTATTAAATATGTACACTTAAGCACAAATATTAAATGCTGACAATAATGACAAAGTTTAAACATTATAACAATGTACTGGTTATTTGAAAATAATGTTCAAAAATTAGGCTTTCTTTTTAAATTAAGAGATAGGGAAAAATAAATCTGCTTGTTCTACTACTTGGTATCATTAATATCTCAAACTAAGCAGTGTGAAAAAAACAGATATAATTGACTTTTCACCAAAAAAAAAAAAAAAAAAAAAAAACACCCAGACATTTCTTAAGCTACAGAGACCATGTTTACTATGTTTCACAAAAGTCTGGTTTAAAAAAAAAAAAAAGATCATTTCTTAACTGTTTTTAATCATTTCACATGTCACATTTCACATTGCCATTGGAGAAAAGTATTAAAGGATCAAAATACATTTTACTCCTTTATTCAATTTATAAAAACACTAAACTTACTATCTTTATCAGAATATTAGTGTGGGCCAAATGACATTTTTTTCATCAAAATTCTAACTTGTTTCTCTATGTTTTGGACCAATTTCCCAATATATGAACTATTCGATCACATCCCAAACTTTTATTTGATTAACGAAGGGCATGCAAGAAAATATCTCTAACTATACTATCAATAATCACTAAGCTTAACTTCACTCACATCAAATGTCACACGAACACTACCTAACTAATTGGCTAAGACCCAAAATTTAGCACTGATTATCTTACCGATTCTATAGGCTTGTCAAGTGATGCTTGCTCAATTTCCAAATGTCCTTCTTCATATTGATCAAAGTGATTACCCTGAAAAAACAAAACATAAAAAAAAAAAAACAAAAAACCAAGACTATGGTTATTTTACAAAAGCAACAGCTATTAGAATTACGAATAAACTAATCAAACGAGGGGTTATTTTGGACTTTTCATTCACAGTTGACAAGATTATGCTACAAATGCAGACTTTTTTTTTTTTGTTAAGGTGCT